>SKCR01041036.1:0-92487 GCA_019454045.1 Zanthoxylum bungeanum
TACGAATCCATCACATTTTGATTCGATTCGTTTAAGATTTGATACAAATTCGATTCGTTGATTCGTTTTGCCACCCCTAATCATGTGGTTATAAACTTTTTATCTTTAAAAAATTAGGTGGGACGAGTATACTAAATCATTTAAATATCAAAACATTAAAATTTTAATGCATATACATTTATTTTGAAATTAGTGGATTTATCGGATAATCCCATCACAGAATCTCATTTAAGTTCCTAGCACTCTATAAACACAATATTATTGCTTTAAATGCTACACGAATCTTGCATTTTAATTGGCTAATTACAATCACCAGATAACATGATAATCATAATTTACATATAATAAAATTTATATTTTATGCACCATTTTGATTATATTGGAAATTGTTGAACAATCAAACAATCCTCCCTCAACTGGCAAATCGGTAGATTCACTTCTCGAACAATCTTCTCTCAATTTTGAATTTTGGTTGGTTTGGGGACCAAAGGCAAACTTAGCAAAAAGACGAGAAAACACCCGGAATAAACAGATGATTTAACGTGATTCGACGGAATGAATCCAATTTATGCCACAGACACAAGGGAAAAAGAAAGATTTTATAACGTGGTCGGATATGACCGACCTGTCTATCTCTCGAGCTCGGCTGACCGACCTCTTACAAACGCACTCTTACACTTAAGCTTTTTGCTATATATTACAAGTTACGCGTGAATGAATTTGGCTAACCCCCTGCAATGAACTCTCAAGCCCTTTATATATTAGGGCAAATTCTACTGTTATATTATCCTCGTGACGTCGGCCACATGAATTTATCATAAATGCGATGACTCTCTTTCCCAACTGCTCTGCCGAAAGCGACTCTGCCATTTGACATCTCTTTAAACCAAACTACTATGCCATCTGCCATACGCTACCTCCAGCCTATAATCTGTCATGTCAGATCTCTTTGAAAGGTGCAAGTTCCTATGTAAGGCATACATTATTTGATCCTGGTCATACCAATATTATCACTTCGGCTCGCCCTACCAGGTCTGGAGACAAAAGCAACAGCTGTCCTAGCCTACTGAGCCACCAAGTCGGGTCGGAAATCATGGACCACCTCGGGTCGGCCTTGACAGATGCTCACATTTTCTCATCAGGTTGGGTTGGCAGTCATGGACTACCTCGGGTCGGCCTTGAAAGATGCTCACACTATCGAATTTGATATCTTCTCATCAGGACGGGTCGGAATTCATGGACCACCTCGGGTCGGCCTTGAAACGCAGACAAGTCTGATCTCTTTGTTGGGTCAGATGTCTCTGCTACCTGGGCTTGGTCCCCTAGTCTAGGAAGTGAAAACTCATTTGTATCATTCCTTAAGATTCTGACTTTTTAGAGACCGAAAACCACCATCAATAGAAATATATTAATTTTTTTTTTTTAATAAGGAAACATATTGATTTAAATTTAACATGCTTTTTTTTTTTGGAGAAAAATATAACGTGCTTGATTGAAGTATTAAAGGCCATACCATTTACTAATAATAACTTTTTTTTATAACACCACAAATGCGATCCACTCGTATACATCTCATTCCTGAAAATTTTATCTTTATCCGTATTTAACTTTAATATATAAGTTTTCACATTAGATCCCAATTCTCATGATGATTATATCTTTATTTAAACAAAAATAATACTAATATTTATATCCTATCCGTCTAATAAATAAATATTCACATATTGGGCCCGGGCGACCCATCCCCGCGGAGTAATTACCTTTGTTGTTTTTAACATAAACTGAAGTGGATAAATTAATTCAGAAGTCAGATAGACCCATTGAGGCCAAAACCCAGAAGCTGACAAATTTCTTTGTGATTTCTCAAGCCACCTGTTGCATTTTAGCAATGCAAAGTCAAAATTTCTTGATGAATCATTATTGATTGATTTACTGCAAAAATCCCCCCCTTTTTTTTTGGGTTTTCTTAGACTGAGACTGTCACCAAGCGAAGTACAAATGACACTTAAAGGGCTGTTGATTTGCTGTGTTGTTTTTATTGCAATATCATCATGTGTGGAATCCAAGTACAGGGCTTACAACACTTCGCAGGGTATAGTTCCTGGGAAACTCAATGTTCATTTGGTGGCTCATTCCCATGATGACGTGGGTTGGTTAAAGACCGTTGATCAGTACTATGTTGGCTCTAATAATTCTATTCAGGTTCTTTCCTTTTTTTTTTTTTTTTTTTTTTGGGTTTGATTTTTCCTGGATTTTTGTTTTGTTTTGATGAATTTGATTGTGTGAATGTTATGTTTGTTGTTTTTGAACCTGTAGGGAGCTTGTGTGCAGAATGTATTGGATTCTGTTATTTCTGCATTGTTGGCAGATAAGAATCGGAAATTCATTTATGTTGAACAGGTATGTAAATTTCCCATGTTTCTGATTTTGTTATCATAGTTGATTGTTTTGTGCTTGGTTGCTGAGAAATTGGTGAGAAAGTGAAGTAAGGTGAACAAATATGTTGAAGCTCTAGTTTCTGAAAAATGAAGAGTGCTATGTTGGGTTTTGCTTGTGTGTAAAATAAAGACTGAGAGGGGCAATGAGCCAATGACTTACAATTGTTATTAGAGGTTTAAGTAGATTAACATAGGGATGGTGAATCAGATTTTTTGTTTATCCTTTGTACAAAATCGCTTTAACGACCGTCTGCTGTCATTATATTTAAGTTTTTATTTATGCACTTCATTGTCACAATATTCCAGTAGTTTGACATTGCAAGGATCATGTTACAGCCAAGTGTTTTACTGGTCTTTAGAAAGTCTACAAGTAAGGCTATTTGTGATATCCAAGACTCTTTGTTGCAGCACTTCTTCGCAATCCATATGTTTAACCCCTACCTAATTGAATACATACTGTCATTTAGTGTCTGCGCGCATATGTTTCTGATTAGCCATAATTTTGCCTCATTCTTTAATCGGTCATAACCATATATGGATATGTTTTTTTTGTCTATTATTATGGATTTGTTTAGCTTATGGCTTTGCTTGATAATTCAGGCATTTTTCCAGCGATGGTGGGACGAACAGAGTGAGGTAATGCAGCAGGTAGTGAAACAGCTAGTCAGCTCAGGTCAACTAGAGTTCATGTAAGACACAAATTATTGATTTTTTACAATATTCTCTCTGGTATCTTCATTTTCCATAGATATACATGAGATATGTGATTTAAGATCATTCTTTATTTATGTCGGAGATTATTCAGTTAGATATTTGAAAACTATTGTGCCTCATTTTAGTCAATATTTAAAAATTTAGTTGTTGATATTTTCTCGCTCTATTGCTCTGTTTCTCTGTGTTTGTTATAGAAATGGTGGAATGTGCATGCATGACGAGGCAGTGACACATTACATTGACATGATTGATCAGACAACTCTTGGGCATCGGTTTATTAAAAATGAGTTTGGCGTAACTCCAAGAATTGGCTGGCAAATTGATCCTTTTGGACATTCTGCTGTTCAAGCTTACTTGCTGGGAGCTGAAGTAAACTGATCTACATCTTTTTATCTCCAAAGACATCTCTTAATTCAAATTATTTTCTTTTTTCTCTCAACATACTAGTAGATAATATGTAAAAAAATAATTAATCTTGGTGTAGGTTGGATTTGACTCTTTTTTCTACGGCCGGATTGATTATCAAGACAGGGTTAAGCGTAAAAATGAAAAAAGTCTTGAAGTTGTGTGGCAGGGTTCTAGAAGTCTTGGTTCATCTGCACAGGTGAACATCTCGGTTCCTGTTTATTTACTTATTTGTATATTTTTTAAAATTTATGCAGTTTGATTTGCTGAGTAATTTTATTTTTCGCTGCGTCATTGTTTTCTTCCTTCTTCAATGCCGAAGATTTTTGCTGGTGCGTTCCCTGAAAATTATGAGCCTCCACCTGGTGGGTTCTACTTTGAAGTCAATGATAAGGATCCTGTTATTCAGGTAGATATATGGGAAAATTCATGATCTGTTGTCAGTCTCTTATATTCTCATTTCCCCATACTAATTTTGTTTGCTGCTTTATTCAAGGATAATATCAAGTTGTTCGATTACAATGTTCAAGACCGAGTTAATGACTTTGTTGCTGCTGCAATATCACAGGTAAATGGGACGGGGAGGGGGATTTGTGTCTTCATTTATGGATTTATCCGCCCTGGTTACCCAATGAGTCTCTATTTTTACTTTTTAGTCTTTGATTTTTGTTTCATTCTGGCAATCTGTTTTAGGATTTAAACTTTTGCTTCCAGTGCTTTTCGTTCTTAATATTTATGAATTTTTCTCCGTGAAGAGCTGTCTCCTCCCTTAGTTATAGGTTCTCCATCTCTTTCATTAAAGTTCTTTAATAATAAACAACTATCTGATTTTTCCCAAATGCTAAAAACAGGCTTGATCACAATGACTACGCTATCTGATTTCAAAATATAGTTGCCAAAGACCTCAATTTTACCTTAACTTTGACTTGCCCATGGACACTATATTGGTCCTTTAGGTTTCTAGGAAGATAAAAAATCGGCATGTATTCAACTTTTTGTGTGTGTGGGAGACAAAGATGCTCTTCATCTGTTAGTATGATCATGCATATTAACCACAACAGGCTAGCAATTCTTTGAGAGCTGAAGAATTGCATGCTGTTGGATACAGTCTTTTGATCATGGAACCACAAAAGTTCGCTGTGAAAGAAAATTTTATTTCCAATTCATTCTGACTTCTATCAGCTAATGCTAAGTTATTGTTTCATTATCAGGCTAACATCACTCGAACAAATCACATAATGTTTACAATGGGAACAGACTTTAAGTACCAGTATGCGCAAACTTGGTTTCGACAAATGGACAAGTTCATTCATTATGTGAACATGGTAAGTCTGTCTAAGAAAGGGATAAGGATAGCTACCTCATTGGAATGCTTTGTGTTGTGCTTTTCTCCTTCAAATTTTACATGGTAGTGTTGTGATTATGTCAACTGAATTTTGGCTGATACAGTATCAGCCTCCAATCTTAAAGTTCTGTTACAATTCAGGATGTAGTTTTATGAGCTGTATTATATTTGGCTTGTTATGAGTTCCATTTGTTTCCAAATAGACTTGGTCATGTTTACTGATTTGAGTTCAAGTTGTTAATGTCCTTCAATTACTTTGTATTGATTTATAATTGACAGTAGAAAGTTTTCAGATGAAATAAACATTGCTTCTGCAAATAGTGGCATATATGTTCAATTTACCTTTTATTTCTTTAATATTGACTTTTTGAATTTTTGTGTCTGCACTGTCTTCCTGGCCTCTTCTGAGGTGACTGAATTGAAGTATCTGCTGCCTTGTGATCTCTTATCCTTTCACTAGCTTGACTAATTGTTTAGATGCTATATATCTTATTGCTTTGTTTGGATATTTGTAGGATGGACGTGTCAACGCTCTCTACTCTACCCCATCTATATATACTGATGCAAAATATGCTTCAAATGAATCCTGGCCATTAAAGACAGATGACTTCTTCCCGTGAGTTTATTATTCATATCTTATTAAAATCTGTTTGCATGCTATTTGATTACCAGTACCTGCTCTTAGAATTTTAAGTACATCAGTTATGCAGACCGCGCAAATGCTTACTGGACAGGATATTTCAGCAGTAGACCGGCCTTGAAACGCTATGTTAGAGTGATGAGTGGTTACTATTTGGTATTGTTCATACTATTTTTATTTTATTTTATTTGAAGAATAAAGTTTATGATATGATAACAGTTTTTTGTTTAAAATCCTTGTGTACTTCTAATGCGTAATCAGGCAGCAAGGCAACTAGAGTTCTACAAAGGTAGGAGTGAGACAGGGCCCAATACAGACTCGTTGGCAGATGCGTTAGCAATTGCTCAGCATCATGATGCAGTTACGGGTACTGAGAAGCAACATGTGGCAAATGATTATGCAAAACGACTAGCAATAGGCTACACAGAGGTTTGATTTGGTTATCTTGCTGCTCCCCACCCCAACAACCCCAATTGAATTTCCTATGTTCACTTTAGATAAAATGTCATCCACTCACTTGTTATCTTTTGCAGGCTGAAGAGGTAGTTGCAACTGCACTTGCTTGCTTGGTTGAGTCGTCATCAAATAACGGATGTGGGAGGTCAACAACAAAATTTCAACAGGTATGGACCATGTATGTTTATACTTTCTGTGTTTAGTTCCACGATGACTGAAGTCTGTCATAGAAGTGAAACTTTTGAAAGCAAGCTTCTTTTTTAATATGGTATTGCAAGTTGAATTTATCCTTCAATTTTAAGCTTAAGGTTTTGGGTAGAGTGGAGACTTAATATATCAGAGCCAAATTTGGTCAAGTGGTTATTCGATTCCCCCCATCATTTTAATTAGTTATAGTAATTGTGTTTTTGTTTGTATTTGATCCATGAAACTTGCACTTGAGAGTGTGTGTCAGATTTAGATACGTCATGGGCTCTTAACTATAAGCTTTAACTTTTTGGTTCTATGATGACTTAACAAGTTTCAAAGGTGTGGGGTTAAAGTAGTTGAGACTGCTGAAATTTGCTTTATAATAGCTTCACTAATATACAAGTTAACACTAAGAAGGTGTGATCAAATTTTAGTGTTGAGGTGAAGTCATCTACATATATGGATGAGCTTTTTTTTTTCTCTGCAAATTTTTGGACTCAAGTTAAAATGAATTTTCTTTTCTTCTTCCAGTGCCCACTTCTGAATATTAGTTACTGTCCTGCATCTGAGATTGATTTCTCTAATGGCAAAACCTTGGTAAGATGATTTATCAATCCATTTAATATTCAACTTTCCTTCTACTTTGAAACTATAATTAGACACGTTTCCTTCTCTTTTAGGTTGTTGTGATATACAATTCTCTTGGATGGAAAAGAGAGGATGTAATTCGAATTCCGGTGAGTAATTTACTTTGAGCTAACAACTTCGTGAATTGAATCCCAAATTATAAATCCTCCACTCAGTAGAATGTGTCATACTGTCATTATAGTTTATTTCCACCACTCAATCTTTATGTAGCCAATCAAAGTTTTATTTAGCCAATCCTAGTTGTACTTCTTTGCACAAATAATCTGGAAGTGTTAGAACTTAGATGAATTAATCAACTTTATGGTCCTGGAAATATTTAAAAGAGTTGGCAACTGAAACTTCCATGCTGCTTTATTTGCATGAAACCCTTTCAGTTTGGGGTCATTACAGCCATTGACTTGCCCATAAAATGCTTAAAACCTAAAAACCATGAAAAATTTCAAGACATTATGTCTTTGTGTGTGTGTGTATTTTGCGCTCTGAAATATGTTGGAGAATGTGATCTTCTGCCGAAAATTTTGGCAGAAGGTTGCCTCTATATCAGTAAGCATAATTTGTTTAATGATCGGTGGAATAAATACAATTTAGTTGAGGGGCATTTTCATGGGTGAGTCAAACATGTTCTTTTTTAAGGTGGCTTATTTTTTGTTTTAACTAACTACTTACAATATCTAAATTGTGTAGGTTGTCAGTGGAGATGTGACTGTTTTTAGTTCTGAGGGAAAAATAATCGAATCTCAATTGGTTCCTCAAGCTGATGTCTTCATGGACCTGAGGGACTACTATGTCAGGGCGTACTTGGGTAGAACCACAACGGTGACTCCTAAATATTGGCTTGCATTCCCTGTTTCTGTACCTCCTCTTGGTTTCAGCACATATACCATATCAAGTGTCAAAAGAACAGGTTGACCCATATCTTGTGAAGCAAAAGTAGCATTCATGAACAAACTTCTTTTCTAGTTCTTCCAATTATCAACTTAAATCTGTTATTTCAATTCAATCAGTTCCATTTGCAGGTTCTCATTCAGTGAAATCATCGATTCACACATTTGAAAGTAGGGAGAAATCTACTGTTGAAGTTGGTCAAGGGAATTTGAAGCTTATTTTCTCCTCGGATAAAAGCAAGTCTACTAATTATATTAATGACAAAAGCTTGGTATGTAGTGATGACTGGGGAATTACTTTTCGCTTGATGCCACATTCCATTATATTAATGACAAAAGCCTACTCATTTTGTTATTGGAACTGATCTAGTCTCTGATAAATTTGTGTTGCTAATGCATTATGCATAATTTTTTTAAGGTTGAGGAATCAGTTGAGCAGTCATACAGTTTTTACCCTGCATATAATGGAACTAAAGATAAAGCTCCTCAGGTAGACATGCTCGTTAGAAGTTCTCCTGTGTTGCTAATATTTTTCATTTTTCTTCTATGCTTCTTGACTTTAATTTGGAAGTAATTATTAAATTGTATCTTTCCGATTTGATTTCTTAAGCCGCTGCTTGTGTATTCTTCCAGAATGCCGGGGCATACATTTTCCGTCCAAATGGCACATTTATCATTAAGTCTGAAGGACAGGTTTGAAATACATTTTGTAAACAGTCTGATGCTAATTGATAATCATTTAAACCAATAAATGTTGTTTCAATAAATGTTGTTTCAATTTTCAGGTTCCTTTGACTGTCATGCATGGGCCAGTATTAGATGAAGTACATCAAAAGATCAATGAGTGGATATATCAGGTGCCTTGTTTGTCATGTGGTGGTTTTCTTTCTATCATGCTTTTTAATGATAAGCTGAACTAATTGTTTTAATTTGAACTTAAGCTTAAAAGTTGAGGATTTAATTTGTTCCAGTACAATTTAGTTGACAGGTTCTTCAACAACTAGCTGTGTCTTCTCCAGGAATTTCAGGCAACTTAGCAGCAATGTCCTCATTTGACTTCAGAAACTATAACAATGCTTTTTTGCTTCTCTTTCTTTGTTTAGACGTGCTGTCATACGACTTGCGCTTATCTTAGGAACCTTCTTTTCTCATGGATACCCCGAGTTTCCTTGCTTGACATTCTTTTGCTTAAATTTTATAGTATGTGATTCTAACCAGAAAATGTCGGCATTTTTATATCAATGACGATTATATCTATTTCTTTTCTCTGTTTTAGTAACAGAATATTTTCTATGGTCAGTATTGTGGACAAATAAAAGAGACCTGCACATACAATAATTGAATAAAGGAACTGAAATAGTTTTGACACTTTAAAGGAGTGATAAACATGAGAATTAAAGTCTTTTATATTTACTGGACATATCATGGTCCGTTAATGTTGTATTGATTGAACCATATTGATTGGGTTCACAGGTTACCAGATTATACAAGGGAAAAGAGCATGTTGAAGTCGAATTTATTGTAAGTTTACATGATGGCTGCTTCAATTTATATCTATGTAAATAGTTTATTCATAGTGATAGAAAACCTCTAATCTATTCCAGTTCCACCTTCTTTATCTTCTTCGGTTTTGTTGATTTGAGTGCCGTTTTCCTCTTGAACTTGCATGCTGAGCTTTAAATTATGGTTCTCTGCACTGACAATAATTACTATACCAGGTTGGACCTATACCTATTGATGATGGACTCGGTAAGGAAGTCGTGACTCATATAACAACTACATTGGAAACCAACAAAACATTCTACACGGATTCTAATGGACGTGATTTTATCAAAAGGGTATGCTGCATAATGTTTTGTTGATGCTCAGAATACTCATTAGCTTTAAAGTTTCAGTCAGTCCTAGTATAATATTTTCTTTACTTGATATATGTATCAACGTTCTTTATTGGGTGGACGAAAACCAAGTGATGTTTTCTATAGCATATAGCAATGCTTCTTGATTGTTGTTTTTCATATCCTAATCCTCATGAGGTTGCAATGAGTTCATGATACATCACTTTTGCAGATTCGGGATTATAGAACAGACTGGGACCTGGAAGTGAACGAACCAGTTGCTGGAAATTATTACCCTGTATGTTTTTCTGAATGTGCCGACTTTTTTCTTTAACAAGCAAGATGAAATGAGTGTTATTAGGATTTTTCACTAATGGTCTTTTGGGTCATTGCATTTACTCCACGCTTTTCTATGTGGAACAGTGGAGGCCATATGTAATGGGGATTAGATAGTCGTCTATATTTTAGTGTAATTATTTATCATTTTGTTGAAATTTACGTATCATTTTAAATTGTCCTTCAGATAAATCTTGGAATTTACATGCAAGATGATAAAAAGGAATTTTCACTTCTGGTGGATCGGGCTCTTGGAGGATCTAGCATAGTGGATGGAGAAGTAGAGTTGATGCTTCATAGGTATTTTTGCCACTTTTCTTATCTTCATCTAACTGTGATCAACTCTCACTGATTATTTGAAAAAAAGTCAGTCATCACTAATGGGATGGCAGGGATTCAAATACCATACGACATATGTATAACCTTTGTTATCTTATAGCTTGAGTTTTCAAGTTTGCAATTAATGGGATGACTGGAAATGCCTTGTAAGGCAACATGTAAGGGTCATGTGTTTGGCGGTATGGCACAGCATGAATGGGTATTATGACATGGACCTCTTTATGTACACACACAAGCATTATCAGAACCTTAACTGAAATTCCTCGTCCTGTAGGAGATTGCTGCTTGATGATTCCAGGGGTGTTGCAGAGGCTCTAAATGAAACTGACTGTGTGCTTGATAAATGTCAAGGATTAACAGTAAGTCTATGAAACCACTTTGGATTCCATGTTTTCCATTTCTTTCACACCAAATATGGATAGCTTATATCATCTTCATAAAATTTCTGCAAATGTTATCTTCATCTTGTCTTTATTTTAGTATTGGTTACTGTGGCTATCATTATCATTAGAAGCCTAATTATCATTGAAAACATGGTTTATATTTTCTTTTTAGCATGTACTTCTAACTTGCTCCAATTTTTGCAGATACAAGGAAAATATTATTTCAGAATTGACCCTGTAGGAGAAGGTGCTAAATGGCGTCGTACTTTTGGCCAGGAGATATATTCACCTCTCCTTTTAGCTTTTACCGAGGAGGTGAAATTATTTAAAAGAGTGACCGCACACACACACGTATAATATATTTTTTTCCAGTCTCAGTAGTATATTTCTTCTTGCAGGATGGAGGTAGCTGGAGGAATTCCCATGTAACCACTTTCTCAGGGATTGATTCCTCCTATAGTTTACCTGATAATGTAGCTATTATTACTCTCCAGGTACTCAGGCTTTAGTATCGGCAATGAAAAACTCGTCTATTTTTTTCTTTTTTCCTTTTTTTTTTACTGTATCGTTTTGGTGAAATTGGGATTACAAACCATCATCCCGGTTTTCAGTGACTAAATGGCTGGCCCTATAGAGAAGTTACTAAAGCGACGACTTATGAGCTGCGGGGTAGTTTCTTTTCCTTTTACTAACTAGATTACTCTCTTCTCCTGAGTGAAACAGGAGCTTGATGATGGAAATATTCTCCTTCGGCTAGCGCATTTATATCAGGTTTTAATTTTTTCCCTGATATATTCAAACATTTGAAAGGATATCTTAATAATATCATGGTTACCTTTATACTTTGGAAGATTTTACTCGCGTATGAATGTTATTAGCATCTTCATATTTTATGTCATAAAATTGTAATTTTGAATTACATGTTTGCTTGAATGTATTTTTACATTGTTAATTGTAACTCTTTATCCTTTTGGGTTCTTAAAATTATGGAAGATTGGTGAGGACAAGGATCTTTCTAAGCTGGCGAGAGTAGAATTGACAAAGTTGTTCCCCGGAAAAAAGGTACAAGCAATGCTCCCAAGACTAAATGACGTATCTTTAGACAACCATTTACTTTTTCGTTTAACATTCTGCTTTCATGTTCTTTCCAGATTGGCAAAGTGACAGAGACGAGTTTATCTGCTAATCAAGGAAGGTCCGAAATGGAAAAGAAGAGACTCGTATGGAAAGTAGAAGGATCTTCCACTTCTAGAGAAGAATCCAAGTTGGTGAGGGGCAGACCCGTTGATCCTAAAGCACTAGTTGTGGAACTTGCTCCAATGGAAATTCGAACCTTCATCATCGACTTCAATATCAAGTCCTACCGCAGAGTGTTTGATGCTTAATGACTGCAAAATGATACAAGAAATCTTTGCTATCTTAAGGCATTGTTTGTGCTTCACGCTGTTCAAAATCTACTCCTACTATGTATCACAGTTGGAACTTATGTATGCTGCATTTGAATAAAGTAACTTAGCTTGCATTCTGTAAATGCATTGGACTCGTCATTTGCGGGCAATGTGATTTGACAAACAGATTTACCTGTAGATACTCTCATAGGTGCTAACCTTTGACGTTAGCACAGCCTCTCAAGGAACAATCAGATATTCTGAAGACTGATATGAGATAAGATTTTGGCTCGATAGTGTTTTTTTTTTTTTTTTTTTTTGGCCCCTTTTTGGTACTTATACATTCTCACTCTCATGTATGGTACGGAGATAACTTGAGAGTTCTGTTGTTAGTTCCAGATAAAAGACTATAATTTGAGCACATAACATCAAGTAAGTTAGGACTTAGGCTTCGAGAGCAAATCGAATACACATCATTCAGTTACTTGAGCTCTTGAGTTTCTCCCTTCAACCAACCACGATAACGCTCGTAGGCTAACTTGGGGACATCTCATAGGTCTCACTTACCGGTTGCATCAATTAATAGTATGTTTATGCACACTTGTCAATTGACAAGAAGGCAATCTGGATAGCAATTTAGAAAAATATAGTCACAAAGATCTCCTAATTGATGGGAACATGCTTCAACTTTCTCCATCTCTTAGGATGGCCTCATAAAGATTCAAAAAGGCATCATCCATTGTTTTCAGGATTGGGAATCGAACTAACCGATGATTTAAAAGATTTAATGGGTCACTGGTTCAACTGGTTGAACCATATCCAAAAAATCGATAAAATCGACTTACGTAATAAATAATTTTATTTAATTAAAATTTAAAAAATACAAAAAAAAAATATATATTTGGACCGATTTGGACCGATTTTTTACCTAACCGGTTTTTCATTTTCATCCGAACCGGACTCATAGAGTTCCCGATTCGTCCATACAAACCGGCCGGTACGGTCCGGATTTAAAAAAAGTGGCATCATCCACTTATCCAAATTATCAAAAATATCATTTTTTTCTAAAGGAAAAATTATAACATAGCCCAGAATCTGTATATTCAAGCACCTGACTTCCAAAATGCAGGCAGCTTTGTGCATTTCACCAACCCTTCTCCCATTGACACCCTCCAAGAACTTTTCCCAAGTGACCATATCTCCTCCAAAGATCAGCAGCACACATGTTTCCAGAGCCGGCGCAATCAAAGCAGCTGCTACAACAACCTATGATGCTTCCACATATGATTACAATTCCGCCTTATGTCGAGTCATTGTTGCTTTTCCATTCAATACCCTCTCTTTGATCATAATGGTTTAAGTAATGATCAAGTTGTCGAACAAAATACAATTTTTAGGGTGTTTCCAGCAGAGGCATTTGAGACAATCAGTGAAATTTAAATATTTTAGTTGTCGAACAAAATACAATTTTTACACTTCCTTCCATCCCTTAACACACTCCATTCCATCAATCCAAACAGTGAAATTTAAATATTTTAATTTACATTCCACTCTATTGACCATTCCATCCCCTTCCATCAATCCAAACATAACCCAAGGGAAATCACAGTTTCAAACATGGGGCTTTGGTAAATTTATGATCAATGTAAAAGCTTTCATTCAAGAATCACATAATTTGCAAACACATGAAAACTTCATTCATTCTATTTCTTGTTCATTGTAAAAGATAAGTCATAAAATGAATACAAAACCAGACATAAGCAAAAAGCAAAAAGCAAAACTGAAATAACATTTAAAAACAGAACAAAATAGAACAAACTATTTGTTATTAGTCTTAGTCTTATTACCGCTCTTCACGTACTCGTCGGGAACAACCTTGAGCAGTTTCTTATCTTTAGACTTAGCAATTTTCTTCAGAGTGGCTTTATTCGTAATTACTTGAAACTTAGTGCCCGATTTCAAAATATTTTCTTGCTTCTTCTTCTTTCTCTCCTCAGCCTTCTTCCTCTTTTCAACTTTATTCTTTCTAATTTCTTCCTTCAATTCATTCATTCTCTCTTTATACGCTTTCTTTATCAACTTCTCCTTCCCTCTCTCCTCCACGCTGCTCCTCTTCAAGCTCACTTGCTTCGCCGACGCGCGTTGCTTACGCGCCTGCTTCCACTTCCTCCCCGATACTTTACCCCCTATCACGCCGTCGTAAGAAGGCTGTCCGAAAATTGGTTTGTCGGGGTTGTCCGACGAGGCGATGGCTGATCTTTTGGCGGCCGGCGGCAACGACTCGTCTACGTCCATTGCGGCCGCGTGGTCTTCGTCGTTGTTGATGGCGAGGGCGGCGCTTTCGGATTCTTGGCGCTTTCGCTTGGCGGTCTTGCCGCCGAATCCTTCGTCGAGGCACCTGAAATCGATGGTGCAAGCCATGGCTGAGTCTGTGGACGCTCGGGGAATCGTAGAGAGAATGGATGCTAGGGTTTTGCGTGCCTTTATATAGCTTGTCCGTTTTGTGTTAGAAAGGAGACTTTGGTCATTTTAAGTATTTATTATGTGGTATTATAATATATAGGAATCTATTTGATGCAATGGTGAAATTATGCTTTTATTTGAACAAAGATGTGAAATATATGGAACCAAATGTTATTATCCCAGTTGAAAAGTTTATGTGATACTTATATTTTGTTAATTTCCTCCCCTGCTTTATTTTCATGAACTTTTATATATATATAAAGTTAATACATTTATAACCATCTCATTACGTCACGTGACGATTTCATATTAAAATTATAATATTAAATTAATAAATTTATTAAATAAAATACATATTATAATTTTATAAAAACTCTATTATAACAATAAAACATATTAGAATATCCTATTAAAATTAAAAAAACACTATTAAATTATCTATAATGAACCCAATCTCTACAATTAATTATTATTAAATTATAAAATTAAAATATCTTTACAATTAATTTTGTATTAAATAAAAAACCTATTATAATAAAAATACATATTTTAATTTTTTAAAAACTGTATTATAATAAAAATATATATATATTATACAATCAATCTCTACGATTAATTTTTATTATTAAATTATAAAATTAAAATATCTCTACAATTAATTTTATTATTAAATTATAGAATTAAAATATCCTTACAATTAATTTTGTATTAAATAAAAAAATCTATTACAATAAAAATACATATTATAATTTTATAAGATTAGAAAATATATTATATTATCCTATTATAATTATAAAATACTATTAAATTAATAAATCTATTAAATAAGAACCATATTATAACAAGAAAACATATTATACTTTTCGATTAATTTTTCAATAATATCACAAATAATCCGATAAATAATATATATATATATATATATATATATATATATATAAGTTAAACAGTTTTAAGCTTTCTAATAACATCACATGACACCTAATCTTTACATTTAATATTTTTTATCACCGGTTATAATAAAAAACTATAGTATAATCTATTATTAAAATAAAAAATATATGTGACAAATAATCTTTACAAATAATTTTTTTATTATTAAATTATAAAATAAAAATAAAAAATTTATTACAATATTAAAATATAATCTTCTATGAAAATAAGAAACATAAATAGTAGTCGCCCATAAAACCTAGATAATTTATTGGATTTCGGGTTTATTGTTATTTGTTATTTTATTTTGAAATATTTTTATAATTTGTTTATTTCATTAATTTTATTATTATTTATTGTGCTTCAGGATGCAGACTCTAACTATTAGCTCTTGCACAGTGAATTAAAAATATTATTTGAGAACGAAGAGACAAAAGAATGAGGAATAAATATTACATGTAAGTAAATCAATTATCTCATTTAAACCATAAAACCGATAAGATTCATAACTTTTTCAAGGTCAATACCTAACATATATGTTGAATCCGTATAAAATACGGGTCTTGTACTAGTTAAAATATTTTTTTTAAAAAAAATATATTGCAACAGGGGATTTTAGGCAATAATTTTATGCATGGCAACGGGCAATCCGGCCCGATTTGTCCCCAAAAAAAATAATTTATATTATACAAATATTGAAATACTACATCATACATTCACACTAAATGTAAAAGTTACAAGACAATTTACAAATACATCAAAATATTCAATATTTCATCCATGAACTAACAATCCAAAATTCCACAAAATCACAAATAAATACATCAAAAGTTTCAATATTATATCCATAAACTAACAATCCAAATACCATACCACAAATAAATACATCAAAAGTTTCAATGTTTCATCCATAAACTAACAATCCAAATACCACAAACAAATACATTAAAATTTTCAATGTTTCATCCAAAAACTAACAATCCAATTATCCAAATGCCACAAACTAATGCATCAAACTAATCCAACTCTTGTGGCTTAAAGTCTTCTTCCACTTCACCCATCAGTTCCTCTCCAGAAAATATTGTAGGAAACCGTTTCCTTTTGCACGGCGGAAGTTGCGGATGTGGTGGCACCGGATCCTTAAAATTTTATTTGCCTTCTCCTTTGTTGAAGTTGAACTCCACCAACCACTTGATGAATTTCCTTTGGGATTCTACCGTAGAATCAACCATCCAATCTTCCGAGCTATATCTCGAAACCAACAAACCGAAATGTGGGCTTCACTCACAAAGATCAACCTCTAAACTATTTAGAGAAGTATCAAACTCTAAACTATTTAGAGAAATGATATTGTCACAAAATCTTTTGGAAAGATGAATTAGATCAATATCTAACTCAAGTAAAATTTTTATCTCTTAACAATTAAGAAAAAAATCTTGTTTTTCAAACTCTCTCACAACTTTTGTGTTTGCTTGAAATTTCTCTCTAACTTTCTTTTGTTGAAATTGGTGTAAATTGTTTTTGTAAAAAATCACTCTATTTATAGAGTGGAGAATGTAGAGAATTTATTCTTTCCAACTTCAACCACCAAAATCCACTCACCATATTAAATGGCAAAAACACTTGAGTGGATTATCCACCAAATCCATTAATTAATAGAATAAGTTAGGTAATTAGGTCAAAACTAATTAACAAAAACTTGGTGGATGATTTGGCAAACCATTAAGGCTTGTCTTGATAATGCATTTACCATTATCAAATAATGATATCATAATTATCTCATAAATATTCATTATCAATTATGATGTAATAATTATCTCATAATTATTATTTGATTATCTCATAATCATAAAATATTAGAAAACATTATATTAAACTAATTTAATATTATTTTCATTTGTGAAAAAATATTATTAATCATATTAATAATATTTAAATATAATGTGAGCATATTATTAGACAATCTAATTATATTAGGTTTGCTACAGTTAATCGAGTTAGCACGAGGACCAAATAGACCTACGGTTCCGAGCTCCAATAATTCCGAAATAATAATTAAACTCTTTAATTAAATATTACGAATTATTAACTCCGTATTATTCCACTAAAAACTCGAAGTTGAACTCATGTTACCGTAGATGGAAAATATAAGCCGAACAACTTCGGTGTCCATCGATATAGTCACTACATATAGATATAGCCTTCACGAATATCTCATAAATAGAGCCGGGTCATAAGTCCGTTATACCCCTCGAATATTTTGTCTCTTAAGCACCATTGATTCTATAACGAACAATTAATTCATAATAATTATGAATATAATACTTTCTATTCGTAATAGGAAAGTTGAGCGCTCAAAATTGTTCAAGTCCCGAATCAACTCTTAAAAGAGATATTCTTCTACTTCTCGAAAGAAGGAGTGAATTCCATATTTATGTAAAACGTTCCCAGCTACATACCAAACCATATCCCCAAAATACGTAGTTATTGGCAGGGACTGCTACACCAACCTCACCATAGTAAATCAAAGGACACAGCCTGACATGCAGGAGTTCGTAATACACTCAGGATTAAGATTAATCCATATATGACCGTCTAGTAGATAAAATGAATTTCTTGGTTTAACTGATTTAAAAGAAATTCATTATTATCCGAGTCCAGTCCTATATGATCATATCATACAAGATGCCTTCATTCCCATGTCACCACATGAACGAACCCGTATCAAGGTCGTCATACAAGTATATAATGGACCGCAACTATAGATATACCACAAACAAAGTACCCTCTTTGTTTGCTCTCTATGGACTATTTAGATTACTAACTTCATGCTTAAATCCTTTTGTGTATCAAACATACACTAAGTCTAAAAGTACAAGAGTAATCAAGGTAAACAAGACAATTGAAAAATAAGCAATTTAAATCAAACAACTTTGATAAATGAATAATGTGTTTATAATTATTATAATAATCAATTCTGTTTTACAACACATGAAGCTCTAGGGCATATAGCCCAACAATCTCCCACTTGAACTAGAGCAAATGGGACATGTCATGTAATCCTAAATATTTTAGGTGACCTTCAAAAATTGTAGCCGATAAGGTGTTTGTAAACGGATCAGTCGGGTTGTCTGCGGATGGAATCTGCGTGACAATGACATCTCTTCTATGCACTATCTCACTGATAAGGTGATATTTTCTCTCAATATGCTTACCCCGCTTGTGGCTTCTTGGTTCATTGGAATTCGCCACTGCTCCACTATTATCGCAATAAAATGTGAGTGGTTTATTCATATCTAGAACAACTTCCAAATCTGCCAAGAATTTACGGAGCCAGACTACTTCTTTAGCTGCATCACAAACTGCTACATATTCAGCCTCCATGGTGGAGTCATCAATACAATATTGCTTTATGCTCCTCCATACAATAGCTTCACCACCTAGGGTGAATACTGATCCGGATGTTGATTTCCTAGAATCTACATCCGTCTAAAAATCAGAGGTTTTATATCCCTTGAGGATCATATCCTCACCAGAATATACTAGCATATAATTTCTCGTTCTCCGAAGATACTTGAGAATGTGTTTCACCGCCACCCAATGATCTAATCCTGGGTTGGATTGAAACCTACTAACTACTCCCACTGCAAAACAGATGTATGGTATCGTGCATAACATAGCATACATAAGACTTCCAACTGCTGAAGCATATGAAATATGTCTAATCTCCTCAACTGCTTGAGGTGTATTAGGAGACTGTTCCTTATACAAATGAATTCCATGTCTAAAAGGTAAATTACCTTTCTTGGAATTCTGCATTCTAAATCGCACAAGAATCTTGTCGATATATGATACTTGAGACATTGCTAACAGTCATTTCTTGCGATCCCGAATAATCTGGATCCCAAGTACATAACTTGCCTCTCCCAAATCTTTCATTTGGAATTAGTTAGCTAGCCAATTTTCATGTCCGATAATATCTTTACATCATTCCCAATGAGTAAAATATCATCGATATATAACACAAGGAAAACCACATTCCCATCAATGATGCGCTTGTAGACACAAAGTTCATCGATGTTCTGCTCAAAGTTATAAGACTTGATCATAGTATCAAATCTTATGTTCCAAGATCTAGATGTTTGCTTAAGCCCGTAAATGGACCTTTGCAACTTGCAAACCTTTTGCTCTTGACCTTAGGTTATGAACCCTTCTGGTTGTACCATATAGATACTTTCATCAAGATTGCCATTCAAGAATGCAATCTTGACGTCCATTTGAAAAATCTCATAGTCATAATATGCGATAATGGAAAAAAGAATCATGATGGATTTAAGAATGACTACTGGCGAGAAAGTTTCTTCATAGTCAACTCCATATTTTTGGGTATAACCCTTTGCCACTAGCCTAGCCTTGAAAGTCTGTACTTTCACATCTATTCCTCTTTTTCTCTTGTAGATCCACTTGCAACCTATGGGTTTTACTCCATTAGGTAGGTCCACAAGTTCCCAGACTGAGTTAAAGTACATAGACTCCATCTCAAGATTCATGGCTTTGGGCCATTCTTCTTTATCAGTATCATCCATTGCACTACGATAGGTCAATGGATCATTTATACCATCACAAGATGCAATAACTTGCACCTCACCATTTCCTAGATAACATTCAGGTTGTCTTACAACCTTCCCACTGCGTCTAGGTGGCATGTTATTCTGATAAACTTGCATCTGACTTTCAGATACTGAAGGTGTTATGTCTTTGTCAACATTTGACAATTGTTCACTGGTCGTACCAGAAAGTAACTCCTCAAGTAACACTTTACTTCGAGATTTGAATTCTCTCATATAATCCTCCTAAAGAAATGTAGCATTTGTCGATACAAATATTTTATTATCTTATGGATTATAAAAGAATCCACCTCTAGTTTTCTTAGGATAGCCTACAAATAGGCACACCTGTAAATGTGGTTCCAACTTAGTAGTCTTGTCTTTAGCCCATGTGTTGGACACCCCTATATGTGGAAATGTCGCAAACTAGCTTTACGACCATTCCACAACTCTAAAGGAGTCTTAGGAACAGACTTAGAAGGAACTACATTCAGGATATACATTGATGTTTCCAATGCATACCCCCAGAATGAACTAGGTAGAGTGCTATAACTAAACATTGATCTCATCATGTCTAGTAGGGTTCGATTTCTCATTTCTGCAATACCGTTTTGTTGTGGTGTTCTAGGTGCTATGAGCTGTGAAACAATTCCATGCTCAACTAAGAATTCCTCGAAATCTCTATTAAGGTATTCACCTCCACAATCTGATCGTAGAATTTTGATGCTTTTACCTAACTGGTTCTCAACCTCAGCACGATATTCTTTGAACTTTTCAAATGTATCTGACATGTGCTGCATTAGATAAACATACCCATTTCTAGAATAATCGTCAATGAAAGTGATGAAGTATTCATAATCACCTCGTGCCTTTACAATCATCGGTCCACAAACGTCCGAATGTATTAGCTCAAGTGGTTCTTTGACTCTTATCCATTTTCTAGTAAAAGGTCTCTTAGTCATTTTGCCTTCTAAACATGATTCACAGACAGGTAAAGTACCGAGTTTTAACTGATTTAAAACTCCGTTCTTAATTAGTCTATCAATCCGGTCAAGGTTAATGTGACCAAGTCTAAGGTGTCATAGATAAGTATCATCATGAGAAATCTTTTGCCATTTTATTTTAGATCTTTCAATCTTAAACATTTCAGTATTAAACAGCGAATCATGCATTAACGGTCTTAATACATATAGATTATTTTCGGAGTTTCCTGTGCATATATTTAATCCATTTCTACTAATAATAACTGACTTATTATTAAATGAAATAGAAAAACCATGTTCCATAAGTTTTGTAACAGAAATCAAATTCCTGCGAAAACCAGAAATATAAAGCACATCATTTAAACACAAATAACTTTTATTAAAGTTTAATTTGGAATCTCCCACTGCTTTAGCTGAAACAACATCCCTTGTCCCAACTCTCATAGTGAAGCTACCTTCAGCAAGGTCCATCCATGAGTCAAGAAGCTTCAAAGAACAACAAACATGGTTAGTGGTACCAGAATCAACAATCCAAGCGAATTTATCATCCTCCACTAAAAGAGACTCAATGACAAGTAAATCGTATTTACCCGAGTTTTTCTTCTCTTTAAGCTCAGCAAGGTATTTTGGACAATTCATTTTCCAATGCCCTTGTTGTTCACAATGGAAATATTTTCCTTTGGCATTGGTTCCTTTAGAGCTTTTGTTCTTATTCTTTTTCATTGGTTTTGTCTTTGCCTTCCAATTGCCTTTCTTATTCTTCTTTACAGATTTAGAAGATTCGACAACATTTGCCTCGGCATTGGACCTACGAGGACCATTCATAACGGACTCATAATTTGTGAGCTCATTTAGCAGTTCAGTCAACATAAAAGTCAACTTATTCATAGAACAGTTGCTTTTAAACTGCAGGAAACTCTTCGGAAGGGTTTCTATGATCATTGTCACATGGCTTTGTACATTGATACATGCACCATGGGTTTAAGCCATATTAAGATGAGCCATCATCCTTAACACATGGTCTCGGACTGATGTGCCTTTTTTCATTCTAGCGGTCAATATAGAGGCAATTGCCTCATATTGTTGTCGGTCTGAAGTTTGCCCAAATATGTTCTGTAATGACTACATAATCATTGATGCTGTCGCCATAGGCTCATGTTGTGCAGCAAGAACCCCAGACATGGATGATATCAAATAGTTATCGGCTTTCTCATCAGCTTTAATCCAATTATTATAGGCATTATGTGCAGCTCTGCCAGCATTAGGTGCTGGCTCAGGAGGACATTCCTCCATTAGGACAAATTTAAGGTCTTCGCAGACCAAGATAGCATTCATGTCACTTTTCCATTTAACATAATTATCCCCGATTAATTTTTCTTGTTGTTTGATAATTGAGATAATTGCAGATGCCATGGCTGAAAAAATAATAAACGTGCATTCAACATTTATTCGTCGCATATTAAAATTTTCAAACATTTAGGCATAAAATTAAACACGATGCATGATCAATGTATAATGAATTAGAAACCTAAAAGAATTACTATGCCATGGATATCTATCATTCCACAAATAAATGTCCGTCGTAGGGTAGGTCAATCATGATAGACTAAGACATTCTCAATTGATTAATATATCTAAGATAACTGTTATTCCTATATTAATCAATTACCGTTATTTTGATCAAAGAAGCTTTGATTAACAACTTAATCATTCCTTTGTGAGTGTGACCCATTATTTCGGACCTTTGGACTTAACTAGTGAAGTACCGCTGTAGGGTAGGTCAAATCACCAAATACATCTAGAGTCCTATCCTTTCGGAATCCAAACTTGATATTGACCTAATAAAGACACCATCCGTAGGGGGACAGGAACAAAGCTGCCACAAGGCGCCTATTGAATCTCACATTTTTGGATAACAATGGAGATCATGGGATATATTGTGGTATACCTCTCTCCCACTCACTATTTTGAAGTGTAAGGTTTTTATCTCACTAGTTTCTAATGTATTAAGATTATGCTCGGCTAAAACATATCTTTATTAATACTAGTTGATTATTAGTGATCTAACCAATTTTAACACTTAAAATTTTATTCACTAATCCTTATTAGTCTATACTAATCATTAACTTAATTAAACTAATTTAATCAAGTTTGCTTAAGTGATCTAATCAATTTTAACTTTTAAAATATTAGTTCACTTATAGGTTTTAAAATTTTAGAATTCAACTAATGGACTATATGTCATTAAACCATTTAATAGATTAAAAGTACGTTATTTACTCCAAAGGTATGTGGAATTGTATCCCGAGTGCAAACCAAATTACCATCCATTCGGAAGTGGCTATGGAATTTATATCCGGGTTTTCATCCGATATACCAAGGAAAATAATGTACTCATAATGTATATTTGTTCTTAAACTTGAATTCGTAAATTTTTAAACCTTTAAACTAATTAATTTTATTAATCCGTTTACATGCATCTTATATTATAATTTAACTTTTAAATTTACATAAAATCATATTTTATGACTTGAATATCATGCATGTCTACATGTTATGGCATGTGAAAATGCAAGAGTAGGCACCATAGGCTATATGACATGTTAAAAGACAATTTAAACATACATATTTTCCCAGGTCTGGGCTGAAAACGTTTGTGTGGCGTTTGACGGGCGTTCGAACGTTTTCAGGCAGTGGAGTAATGTTTGTGTGGCATTTGACAGGAGTTCGAACGCCTGTCTGAATACCAGAACTTCATTTACTCCGTTCCGGAGCTCTTATATGCTGATCTAATTACGTTAACCAAACTCTTATTTTTCTATACTAATCTAATTAGTATAATAAATCCAATGCATCCATTGGTCTTCAAATCTTGCTCCATGATATGCTGTTGAGTTCTTTGCGGAGTAGGTTCGTAATGAGTCATTCGCGGCATCGGCTCCTCCAAGTTACAAATTGAGTTACAAAATGGACTTATTACAAAGGAAATGAACTTACAAAACTTGAAAGAATATGACCTTATGGTCTTACATTCCCAATACTAAAAATAAGAGCCGGAAAAATTAACAATAAAAAAAAATACATTCATCACATGAATCAAAGTAAACATTCATCACATGAACATTAAAAAACCATTCATCTCAAGAATCTAATTGTTCCTACTCATCACAACATGCATTCTAATAATCTATATCACATATAAATTATTAAAACTTGAAACTTTAAAGGATAAGGGTTAAGAACATTTTTCAACCTTAAGCTCTTGATGCCAATTGTAGGAAACTGTTTCCTTTTGCGCGGCGGAAGTTGCAGATGTGGTGGCACCAGATCCTTAAAATTTTCTTTGCCTTCTCCTTTGTTGAAGTCGAACTCCACCAAGCACTTGATGAATTTCCTTTGAGATTTTACCATAGAATCAACCACCCAATCTTCCGAGCTATATCTCGAAACCAACAAACCGAAGTGTGGGCTTCATTCACAAAGATCAACCTCTAAACTATTTAGAGAAGTATCAAACTTTAAACTATTTAGAGAAATGATATTGTCACAAAATCTTTTGGAAAGATGAATTAGATCAATATCTAACTCAAGTAGAATTTTTATCTCTTAACAATTAAGAAAAAATTCTTGTTTTAAAACTCTCTCACAACTTTTTGTTTGCTTGAATATTCTCTCTAACTTTCTTTTGTTGAAATTGGTGTAAATTATTTTTGCAAAAAATCACTCTATTTATAGAGTGGAGAATGTAGAGAATTTATTCTTTCCAACTTCAACCACCAAAATCCATTCACCATATTAAATGGCAAAAACACTTGAGTGGATTATCCACCAAATCCATTAATTAATGGAATAAGTTAGGTAATTAGGTCAAAACTAATTAACAAAAACTTGGTGGATGATTTGGCAAACCATTAAGGCTTGTCTTGATAATGCATTTACCATTATCAAATAATAATATAATAATTATCTCATAAATATTCATTATCAATTATGATGTAATAATTATCTCATAATTATTATTTGATTATCTCATAATCATAAAATATTAGAAAACATTATATTAAACTAATTTAATATTATTTTCATTTGTGACAAAAATATTATTAATCATATTAATAATATTTAAATATAATGTGAGCACATTATTAGACAATCTAATTATATTAAGTTTGTTACAGTTAATCGAGTTAGCACGGGGACCAAATAGACATACGGTTCCGAGCTCCAATAATTCCGAAATAATAATTAAACTCTTTAATTAAATATTACGAATTATTAACTCCGCGTTATTCCACTAAAAACTCGAAGTTGAACTCCCGTTACCGTAGATGGAAAATATAAGCCGAACAACTTCGGTGTCCATCGATATAGTCACTACATATAGATATAGCCCTTCACGAATATCTCATAAATAGAGCCGGGTCATAAGTCCGTTATACCCCTCTAAATATTTTGTCTCTTAAGCACCATTGATTCTATAACGAACAATTAATTCATAAAAATTATGAATATAATACTTTCTATTTGTAATAGGAAAGTTGAGCGCTCAAAATTGTTCAAGTCCCGAATCAACTCTTAAAAGAGATATTCTTCTACTTCTCGAAAGAATGAGTGAATTCCATATCTATGTAAAACATTCACAGCTACACACCAAACCATATCCCCAAATATACGTAGTTATTGGCGGGGACTGCTACACCAACCTCACCATAGTAAATCAAAGGACACAGCCTGACATGCAGGAGTTCATAGTAAACTCAGGATTAAGATTAATCCATATATGACCATCTAGTAGATAAAATGAATTTCTTGGTTTAACTGATTTAAAAGAAATTCATTATTATCCGAGTCCAGTCCTATATGATCATATCATACAAGATGCCTTCATTCCCATGTCACCACATGAACGAACCCGTATCAAGGTCGTCATACAAGTATATAATGGACCGCAACTATAGATATACCACAAACAAAGTACCCTCTTTGTTTGCTCTCTATGGACTATTTAGATTACTAACTTCATGCTTAAATCCTTTTGTATATCAAACATACACTAAGTCTGAAAGTACAAAAATGATCAAGGTAAACAAGACAATTGGACAGTATGCAATTTAAATCAAAATTTTTTGATAAATGAATAATGCATTTATAATTATTAATATAATCAATTCTGTTTTACAATACATGAAGCTCTAGGGCATATAGCCCAACAAATATAAGTTCTTCTGGAATAAGACCTAATGAGAAAAAATGTTAAAACGTGTAAATCAAAGAAAATAATTAATTAAGAAATCATCATTAAAGTCTTATACCTCGCTCAGAAGCCCATAACCAATTTTGAGTGCACATTATTACTTCCAATGTGTCAGGATGTAATTTGGCACGATGTGGACTCAAATATCTCCCCCGGTACTAAAAGCAGACTTTGATGCCACAGTCGTAATAGGAATGGCTAATATATCTTTAGCTATCTCAGCCAAAATAAGATATTTTCCTTTATTTGTCTTTCAACAATTCAAAATATTGAAGTCTGGAGTTCTAGCAACTAAAGGCTCCTCTAAGTACCTCTCAAGATCGGACTTTGATCTTGTCATATAATTGCTTTGAGTGGCAAAAAAATCAAAGTCAGATAAATCTAAAAAAGAAGACGAATCAGTAGTGACAATATTATGGGAATGAACAACAGAAGTAGAAGATTCACCACCAACTACAGACTTAGCTTCATAATATTTAACTATCTCTTCAGAAAGTTGACGTGCTCTCATAATTTGCTCTGCAACACCCACACCATAAGTCTTTGGAAAATAATAATCAATTAACAGCATCTTAAACCTTGGGTCAAGAATGACAGCCATAACCAACATCTCATGAATCTCTTGCCAATATTTCTCAAACTTGGCAATCATAATAGAAGCCATTTGTTAAACTTGAGGAACATGAGACATTTGCCACTCCATCAAAGACATCATCATTTTACAAGCCAATGGAAAAAAACATATTGGCTGTAGGGTAGTTCGTACCTGAAAACATCTCCGTCAACAAATAAAATGGACGTAAATATTCTAGCATTTTTTAGCCATCTCTCATTCCGCATCAGAAGGCAAACATTTATAATGGGGCTCAATTTGTTGCACTCGAGGAAAATTTTTTTTGTACTTAACTGCAATATCAAGCATGACAAATGTAGAATTCCATCTAGTCGGACAATCAAGCACCAACTTTCTTTCAGTCTTACTCAATGATTGATGAGCAGACATCATAAGAGTTTCAATCCTTTTCGGTGTGCTACTCCAATAAGCAACACTCTCCCTAATCTTTGCAATACCCCCTTCAATCACGGTCAAACCATCCTTTACAATTAGGTTAAAAATATGAGCTGCACACCTCATATGAAAAAATTTACCACCCAATACCAGAGATTTAGTTGAAAGCATTCCCTTCAATCTTTCTACCATTGCGTCATTAGTTGAACAATTATCCAAAGTAACCGTTGAAAACTTTCGATCCACATTGCAATCCATCATACATTTAATTAGAACTTGAGATAGACACTCAGCAGTATGTGAGGCTGGTACATATATGAACCTACATATACATAATGTTTGTAATTAAATGTTAGCATATTCAACAAATAAGTTAAACATAATATTATATCATATGTACACAAAATTAAATTACCTTAAGACTCGACTTTGTATACGCCATGAGTTGTCAATGAAATGTCCTGTAACAACCATATACCCTCTCTTTTGGTTACTAGCAGTCCACTTGTCAGTAGTAATAGCAACCATGCTGTCATTAATATTCAACAAATTCATTATTTTCACCTTTTCTGATTTATACAACTTGAAAATCTCAGCCTTTAAAGTGTTTCTGGATATCTTCTTCACCAAAGGGTTGTAATAACTCATCAAGTCATTAAAAGCATCATACTCAACAAACTTAAGTGGCAGCTCATGCTTTATAACCAATGACGTAATTTTTTGATGGACAATATTTACATCAAATGATCTAAGCTCAATAGAAGCTGTTCCATCTTCCTGCTTTATAACATTAAGAGTTTTTTGAACTGTATCTTCAAACTTAGGTTGTTTTTTAGTATAACAATCCTTCATGTGTCTATTTAAGTGACTTGTACCTTTTTCAGACATACCACTCAATAACTTGGCACAATGATTACATTTTGCCTTTAATTTCCCACCAACAATAATCTTCGTAAAATGATCCCAATATTTTGATGTCATTCGTCTCTTATTATCCATATTTTCTAATGCTACCCCTTTCTTTTGTTACCATCTTCATCTATTTTTCCATCTTCAATATCAAGGATCTCATTTTCTTCATCACTATCATGGCGTACATCTTCGAGGCCGTTAAGAAAAATAAGGGATTTTGGCGGCCGAATAGACGTAGATTCTTCCAAGTTAGACATAACAAATTATGGGGAAAAAAATTAATTCAATTTCAATCAGACTCTTGGAATCACATAATTAATTCAATTTCAATCAGACTAGCTTGATAACTCAATCAAATCACACAGTTTTTGAATTTTTTAGAAGGATATTTTACAAAAGGGTTTAAATCTTTTTCTGATTTCAAAAATATGTAAATTTCTTAAGAATTTGACAAGATATTAATATTGTTTTTGGTTATTAATTTATAAATATAATTATATAGCTAAAAGTTCAAATAACAGAGAATTAATCTATTAACCAATGTGGAGTTCTAACAACTTACTGTTACTGGGAAGTGGAACAGTGAGTCAGTGACTGAGTGAGAGCGAGCTGCCGAGCTGAGTTTTGCGAGCACAACAGTGACTCACTGACGAAGAGACGAAGTGACGGGCGAGCAGACGAAGTGACGGAGACGAGGCGAGGCGAGCCGGGCGAGCAGACGAAGTGACGAAGATGAGCTGGCGATTGATGAAGAGAATCAGAGATTCAGAGATTAGGGCAACAGGGCAGAGGCCGAACTGACGAAAAAGAAAGAAATTAGGGCTGAACTAACGAAGAGAATCGGAGATTCAGACGATTGACGAAAGAAATTAGAAATGTGAGGCAGAGGCTGAACTGACGAAAGAGAAAGAAATTAGGACAATAGGGCGTGAGGACTGAGGCAGGCTGGGCAGAGGCTGAGTGATTTTTTTTTTTTTTATGAATTATTATTATTATTTTTTAATTTAAGCCCGGGTCGGGCCGGGCCCGGCTCGAGATTTTGGTATCCCGGACTGGGCCAAAATCCTACCTGGCCGGACTTTGACTTTTTCACCCATAAATAATTTCAAGGAAACAAAAAATAGAGGCAGCTATTCGTTTGAACATTCATTCACCGGAGTGAAGGTGATACTACACTTGGTCGAATCCCAACAAATGAGCCCAATAATAAAAAAGGAGGGGATGGTAAAAAAAAAGAAGCCCGGCTCGATTTGGTAGGCTTTAACCCGATTAGGTGGTAAAAGGGTTAAGGTTGAGCTTGGAAAGAAAAACATGGGCCGTGAATATATTTTTGACCATTCAATCAATTCTATTTATTTTATCAATCTAGGTGGCCTCTAAGTCAGCTCAAAGATTTGTCACATCTGATCCAACTCACATTTCATCTTTGACCCAAATTTTACGGAAAACACGTATAGTGCACGAATTATTATCATCTTAATTAGTTGTTCTTTTTTTCTTTTCCAAATATTATTGTGTCCATAGGTTGTTGTTTTTAATTTTCTAAAATAATCCCGTGCTACTTACTATCCTTGTTTATTTTATTTTAGTAGAAAAAATGTCTAGTAAGAAAATATGCATGAGATACAAAAATGAAAAAGAAAAAGAGACAAGTGGGAGCAGAACTTATTGAAGACAAACACTACTGCCAGCAGCTCGTTTTTAGCTGTTGTGTAGTTGAGTTGTGTCTCGTTCAATGTTTTGCTGACGTAGTAAATGGTGCGAAAGATCTTTTCCATACGATGCCCTAAGACTGCACCTATTGTAAAATCACTTGCATCACACATGAATTCAAAGGGGAATGCCCAATCTGGCGCCACTATGATGAGGGTAGAGACTAACTTATATTTCAAAATTTCATAGGCTTGGTGGCATTCCTTGGTGAAGTGAAATGGAACATCCTGTTGGGGTGAGCGCAGAAGAAGGGCTCGGTGGAAGAACGAAAAAGGTTTTTAAACATTTAAAAATTTTCGAACAAATTCATTAATATCAAATATTTTTAAATCACCGAAAATAGTTTCAATATATTATTTATTAACAATTAATAACATAATATATTTCGAAACACGATGAGTTATTTTACGAAAATATTTTTCGACAAATACTACACGTAATAAGCAAACGGTCAAACCGGTTGACCAACTGCCGATCCCGGCCAACCCGGTCACTTAGGCAGTGACCGGTCAGCCCTTGGGCTACCCAAATAATGACCGGTTCACTATTTGGACAGCCGTGACACGGCGAGCTTGTTACGACGTGAATTTCTCCGTTTTCACGCGTTTTTGCCCCGGAATAATTTCCGCAATTAATCCACCACCCAATACACATCTAAAATCATCCAAATAACATAATTTTCATGAAAAATATTATGTTTTAGGGGACCAAATTAGATCTGATTCCAGAAATATTTTTATCCAATTTTCATGCCAAAATTTAATTTATTCACAAAATTAATCCAATTAATTTATACCAAAATTAATCACCACAATATAAAGTTCCAAGAATAATTCTAGGCAACATTTGAGTGACAACATCACTCTAGAATGACAACTAAATTTTTTAGATTAATTCACTAATTAATCTTTAACACATACTTAATAAAGAAAACTATTAAGGTTAATTACACAACCAACACCAAATTTTGCACCCAATATATATTCAAAATACATGTGCATAAAACATGCAATATACATATCTCATACATACTTTGCATGCTTAGGAAATAAAAATAAGAAATTAGGAATTAGGAATTAGGAATTTAATTTTACCTTAATTCAAATTCCAATTTCTTCAATTTTCTTATTCATTGGTGTTGTTGCTTTGTTATTAACGCTAACCCCTTTTTTCTTTTGTTCTCAATACATGAGAAATGGCAAAAGCTTGCAAAATGGAAACAAGTTTCATTTATATATTTTCTTGCCATTGCCGAAAATTGGATAATTTTTTCAACAAAAAATAATAATTTTTTGTGGCCATAATTTTGACACCATTTTGATCTTATCCAAATAAGATATTTATTTTGATATTTTTGTTAATAAAAACACGTGTCAAAAACGCATGGAATAGCCAATTAAAATTGGCCAAAAATCAAGAATATTCCAAGTAATATTCTTAATTAAAATAAATAAATTAAATTATTAACAAAAAGACAAAATAAGTTATGGAAAAATATTCCAAGACTATTCTTCCAATTTATCATTGTTAATAATTAATTAATTAATTAATAATAATAAAACAAGTGTCAAAATCTGACTGATCAATAATGTGTATCTAATCAAAATTATGTATCGCATACAAATACACATTATCTGATACGTATGTGTAAATTATGAATAATTCGAATTATCCATAATTAATTGCCCAAGTGCTTAACGAGTACACTTTATATTGTGAGACTCTCTAGATTCAAGTTTATCTTTCACAGAAACCATTTCCGTGTCCGTAATTTGTCCACTCACAAATTACGACGACCACAGATAGCCAAGTTGAACCATCCAAGTTGAAGTCATTGCATATATGTAATCCATCTGTCATAGGTTATTCGAATCATTCCGGAGATATAGATTAAATGTCAAATCTCCGCTATGAACAATTCATGTGTCGCGACATAATTATGATTCTTAAATAAATATTCAGAACTCGTTTCTGAATCATAAATCTGCCAAGGATTTCAAAGAATCACAAATTGGATACCTAAATCTCGTACATGGGACTAACAGATCCTCTCTGGATATATCACAAGATATCGTGAGTATCAGTCCATACCTGACGAACATGTGGAGGTCTGGTCTTAAAAGATCGTTGACGTGACTGCCATCAAAGTGTGGAGAATATCTCATATATCCACAGTGGTATCACAAGTCAAAGGATCTAATATGCTATTCGACTCGTAAAGATTCATATTGACGTTGGTGTACCATATATCAGAAATCTTGGAATGAGTCGTTCAATATTTATCCCATAAATACATACGTGTTTATATGAGTCTCCCAAGACTCATGATTTACTGAGATAAACCATTAGAACAATTCTAATATATAACACGTACCGGTCTCACGGGTTTACTAACCGACCATGTATGTAAACCTTGACCATGAACAATTTTAAGAATGAATTATATTGTGACAACTCTCAGTAACAATTGCGACGCTTTTGCAATAACGTCACAACTATTCATTCTAAGGTCATTTTACTCCTTAACCATATAAAAGATTATATTGATGAAAATTACTAAATTTTATTCATAATAAAATAGAAATGTACATTGTATTTATAATAAATACAACAAAATTTGGCTCGCCAAGCACCAACTCTAACACATCCTTCTCTAGTAAGTTGCATAATGACTTGGCAATCTTCAAGAAGCTCTTAATGAATCTCCTGTAAAACTCCGCGTGCCCAAGAAACTTTGAATCCCTTGACGGATGATGGTGGTAGCAGTTTCTCAATTATTTCAATCTTTGCTTTATCTACCTCGATACCCTTTTGAGAGATCCAATGTCCTAAAACAATGCCCCCATACACTATGAAGTGGCATTTCTCCCAATTTAACACCAAATTTGTCTCTTCACATCTTTTCAGTATATTCCCCAAGTTCTAAAGACAGTGGTCAAAGTAATCCCCAAACACTAAGAAGTCATCCTTGAAGTCTTCTATGCTATGTTCTATCATGTCTGAAAAGATGGTCATCATGCACCGTTGAAAAGTGGCGGGGTACTACAGAGCCCAAATGGCATCACGTGGAACTCGAAGGTACCATTGAGGCACGTGAATGTGGTTTTCTCTTGGTCTTTTGGAGCGATGACTATCTGATTGTACCCTGAATACCCATCCAAGAAGCAGTAGTACTTATTTTTCATCAGTCTATCCAACATCTGATCAATGAATGGAAGCAGGAAGTGGTCTTTCCGCGTGGCCTTGTTCATCTTTCTATATTCCATGTAAATTCTCAACCAGTCATTATTCTCGTCGAAATCAACTCGTTCTTTTCGTTAGAGACCAGGGTCATTTCTCATTTCTTAAGAATACACTGCATCAGACCCTCCCATGAACTATCATATATAGGGTAGATGATTCTTGCATTCAATCATTTTATGATTTCTTTCTTCACCGCCTCCTTCATGATTAGGTTTTATCTCCGTTGATATTTTACTTGTTGGAGATGGTGCTTAGAGCGCCAATCCGAATAATGTATTAAATATTGTATTTTATTATTTATTAATAAAATAACTAAATTTTCATTTCACTCTGTTAATAGTAATTATTGTGTCATTATCTCTTAGTGCATATTGGTTTAATATATTCATATATATATTTATATGCTGAGAATGACACCGACCTTAGAATTGTCACGTAGTAATACTAGACACTGGGTGATATGTCATTGAGATAATATTACTATTGTAAACTATTCTTAAAGTATATATTCATAATCGTTGGTTTTGGGATACAGTCAAATTCCTATAACCTATAAGACTAACACTTATCGTATATTAAAATTATAGTTCCAATGGTCTAACCCAATGGACCATGAGCAAATGTAATATCCCGGGTTTTTCAGAACAGTTCGGGAAAGTTATCGAACTAAAGATAATGATTTGGAACGTGATGGTAATCGAAAATAAGAGTTTATGTGTTGGAAAATAGATTGGAATATTTTAAAGTGAAGATTCGTAGCATTGGAAAACACGTGGTATCGAGATCCGATTACGTGATTTTCGATTTTATCGTTATACGTGTAAAAGTTTCTTGTCTCGGTTCTAAAATTTCAAATGAACTCCAATTGAGCTGATTCTTGAATCATCGGACTCATTTTTCCGAGACGAACAACTTTTGCGTTGAACACTTTTCGAAATTTGCATCAGAAGGGCTTCAAAAATGTAAAATTTCTAGAAAGTTCCATGACATGGACCTAATTGAAATTTTCGGGTGTCAGATTGTAATTTTTCAGAAAGTTTTCTATAAATACCCCAAGGTTTTCTGAAATCACAAAAATGGCAAACCTTCTAAATCTCTCCAACTCACACCCTCACCCCCAAAAATTTCTCTCCACCGATCTTTGCTTGCGCCGGCCACACTTCGGCCACCTCTGGCCGGCGCACCACTCCAGAAAGATGCGACAGAGCTCCCCCATCCTCCAGCTGCCGGAGGCCGGCCATGGGACGCCGAAATCCGGCGATATGACGTGAAGAAGGTGCGATAATGGGTTGTTCGATCCTGCCTCGTCACTTCATTTCATGGCCCGAGCCACCCGCCAAATCAAAGCTCTCGGAGAGTACTACAAGTTGGCGGTGATTGATTTTCCTTTCCGTGCACGGTTGCACGCGAATCGAGAGAAGAAGATTCGAATGAATAGTGACCCACTGTGAACAGTAACTCCGATCGGAATTCCCTCGATTCCAGCGCGTTCGTGGGATCGTTTGGAGTCCATATATGGCCTCGAAATCACGGTAAGACCTCCCGGTATAAATCCGTAAATTTCAAGTTAATAGTTAAATTTTCGGATGTATCCAGTAACTTCGTAGAGTAGCTTAATGATATAAATTGAATTGATTAAGTATTAGTTTATAGAATATGTGCTTTTGGTAGAATCCGAGTGAAAACGGAACGAGTTTGATCGATCCGAAAGAATATATAATTTTTCGGTAAAAGTGGGTTTTTGCGTATAAAGATGTGTTTTGGTTTTAATTATGGTTATGAATTATATATGATATTGCGAGAATGTTTGGATAAATCCGGGTAGATTCAGAGGGTTCGAGACCTTTCCGTAGCGTTCATAGAAACTTTTTCGGAAGATTTTCCAAAAATGTATAAACCGAGGATTCAAGTTAATTAGTGGCATGAATTAGTTTGTAATGGTATTTTAAGAATGATAGAATTGAAATCATTGAAATTGGATTTGAATTGGTTGTTCCTGAAAGATCCAGGATTTTATTGTAGTTTAGTCGAAAACTCCGTAAGTCGTGATTCTAACGACACTTCACCATTTATTTTGACAGATGTGACTAGGAACCAGAGTGCTTGCGAAGCCAGGTAAGTAACCCATGCGATGAGTGCTTGAATGTTGATTTATGATTAAATATATATATTTATATATATATATACATATAGATGATGGAATTGTTTAGGTTAAGACGAGAATATATAATAGATAATATCGAGAAAGAAGTTCGTGATTATATACAGTTAGGTAATCGACCTTCACAGGTAAGGATTTCCATTATTGCTATGATCTATGGTCTACAACATATCAGAATAACTCGTAACAATTACGATTAAATTGATATCTTTAATCGCACATAATATATTACTCATTATGTCATTATCATATGATGCATAAGATTGACTAGACATTCTAATCAATCTTTCTTTCGACAAAGGAATCATCCTTTACGAAAGATGAATACTATATTTATAAAAGACACATTAACTGTCAAACAGTTATACTAACTGTCATACAGATAGTCTTACTGTGTCATTTATTAGATCATATCTAATATGCGACTAATGGGAATATCTCACAAGTCTCTAGTTTTATATCATATATAAAACTTTATATCAAAATATATCAGAGACTACTCCCACTGCTTACATGGAGAAAAGAAGACTTAAGTAAACGTTTTACTTTACAAACATCTCATTATTACATTAATAATGATAATATCGTTAGGATATATAACATTAGAAAGAAATTTGTACGCTCCCCCTGACCCTACTATCAAATTTGAATTCTCTATGTTTTGATAAAATTAGACAATCTGACTGTATCAAAATTAGAGAACACAGATTTTCGGAAAAGCTTATCTGAGTCTACAATAGGCTCTATAAGCTAGTATATCAAACTGTGATCTTAGCAGAATACAAACTCTAGGGCCATTCTAGAATGAACTCTTCAAACAAAGAAACCACACAGATTTCTCATTCGAAGAAAGCATTCAAGAACGTCAATTTGTATTCTTTAGCCAAAATACATAGTTTAATGTCAACATTAACCAACAGATCTTTAATTGTTTAATTAGTGCGACTAGAGACAAGTTTTCTCAGAATCTACAATAGATAGCTGAGTTTAACTTTTCTAAAAAACATACTATAAATGTCAAACCTTTATCAAGCTCACTTTGCTTTTGCTGCGCAAACAATTTGCATATTTTATGAATGATTCATAACGAAAGCTTAATCAAGTTCAAAACTTGATCGTAGTAAGTTACGAACAATTTTAGATCTATGGTTCAATGCTAACTACCGAAACCGATATCAAATATCGTTCCCACTATAAGTTATAGGATAATTTTCTTCAATAAGAAAACAACAGAATCATTAAGTATCAAATACTTTGTAAATGATTCTGACATCCTATTGAACTTATATGGAAGTTGACTAAGGGTCATTTCATCTAATTAATTATGTAGTTCCATTACAGTTTATCACTCTCACATTTGACTTCAATAAGTCAAGTCTTTTCTACAATTATTAACATATGATGTTACACACCAAGTAATAAAATAATTTTATTACTCGAGATCGTAGAAAAGATATTCTATCAAATAGAATACAATATTATATTAAATAGAATAAATGATAAACCTTACTTGTACCTCCGAGGCGCAAGTACTTTCAATTATATATCAATTATACAAAAGAAAGTTTCAAATATCAAACTTTTCAAGATTCGAATTTTCTACTATACATATCATATACATAATTGTAGAAACTAATGGAACAATAATTAAAAGGACGAATTAGTGTTAATGGAGCATAACCCCAAGAGTATTGAAAACCAATTCGGTAACACTCAATATCAATGAATCAAATCATATAAGATTCGATTACTCCCACTGACCAATTCCATCAAAATGAAATCGTGGAAATTTAATATTGAGTAAGAATCCATTCATTAAATAAATTTAGAACTAATTGCCTTAAATTCATGTATTTGATCATATCAAACATCCTTGAACAATTCAAAGACTCACGATGAATTTTAAAGATGTAGTTTTCAACACTTCAAATAGAATATCTTTGAACCAGTCAAAATATTCTATCCGCGTTTCAACATAAATATATTGAAAGTTCTCGAACAATTCAAGACGTTCAACATGTTCTCTATTAGAAACATGTAACTAAGTCATGACAGTTCATTAACTAAGTTACGTAGTAAAGAAAACTATCTAAGACAATTTCTAATTCATTAAACTACATACATCCAATGTATCAGTTTAATAAATCTTGTGATCCAATGATGATCATTAGTTAAATGAGATTTAAACACATCCTAAATACAATATTCATTAAATGGATAAGGATATGTGGTGTGATCTCATATTATATCATCATTTACCATAAGGAATAAGCATCTAATGCTAATATGATAAAACCTCATAAAGCATTGTTCTAAGTTATTAGTTAATCGAACATTTTCTTAATATTATCTTTTCATTAACGACACTACTAGTCATATTAAAATATGTAACAACTGTTTATATATAACAAGTAACTATCCAATAGTCACAAGTTCTGATATCAAATGTCAAAACAGTTATTAAACATTATTTTAAATAACTAGACGGAAGATCCGGTATCCAATACCTATAGTTGTCGTATTGTGAGAATCGATATTCTCTATACACAACTATACATATCTCCTTTCTTTAGCTTTATAATTTGCGTTCAATTATTCACAACAATTGCAAATGATTGATTAGCAAACTGTGTCAGACACGTGACTTCTAAAAGTCACTAAAAGCCAGGAAACGTTATTATAAGATAAACAAATACTAATGGGATTTTCTTAATGCCAGTCAAGAATCTCGAGACATGAACTAATTCAAGTCAATTCTTACTGCATAAGAAACTATTCTTACTAGATAACTATATCCAAAACAAATATCTATTTAGATTACCTAATCGTGACTTAGTAACTAAGTCACAAACCATCTTGATTTACAAGGAAATCGGAACAACAGTTCCCGATGGTTTTAAACTAATCTAACAATATCTTAGTGTACTATCTTTCTAGAACCTATTCTAGAATTACGAAACCATAAGTAAAGTAAGAAAACCTATTAAAGTAATAAGCATGCAGTGGAATAGAAGTATAATTCTATAAACAATATAAAATAAAAAGAAAATGAAGCAGAATTTTCCATAAAATTACGCACTGCCTTAGTTATGGATTTTTAACCCAGCAGTGTTTCCCACTACTTTTCGTAATACCGTAATCCCCAACGGACAACTGGAATTCGATAATTAAATCAAATTTCGTAGTGAGAGTAGGATCCCATGAATATATTTTGACTCACAGCTTTGACACGATCTCGCCTACGTATATTCATAAGGTAGACAACTCATTGTCAATCACTCACCAGTGACTCCTAGTTTTGGTCATGACCGTTTCTCGTTATGAAAGCTTTGGCACGTTCATAAGGAGGCGTATCAAGGCTTCACTTGTCAATGACAAACTCAAGCTATCGATGTAGTCCTGACAGCTTTGGCACGTTCAGGATTTCCACTTTCACTTGAATTTGTCTAGTATCAATATACAACTGGCATGGATAAAATCCCATAACCTACACCCTCACAGCTTTGGCACGATCTTGGATGCAGTTATAGAAAGACACCCATAAACCGTACTGACAAGACGAACCAAGAAACATGTATCCAATACACGTCACTTTACAGCCTTATTTCTAAGCGGGAATTTTCCTCAAGGAAGCAATACTCCACATCAAATGCAAAATTATAATCTAAATCATTTTCTAAACAATTCAATTCTACCTATAGAAAACATAATTTATTTTATCGATTAAATTTCTGTCACATTTCCGTTAGCGTAGAACCGAAAAGTCAAAAAACATATATAGATTATATGCATGTGTGAACATTAAAATTGGACTAATTATCAAATATCAAGCATGAATAATGTAATTGATGAAGCATCAGACCTTCTCTGATACCATTTTTGTTGGGGTTTGGGCGAAGGGCGCAGCGGAAGCGCGGTTCGGGCGAAATCATAATTTTAAAACTTTTTCAAATTACCGAATAAATTGTTCAATATTTAATATGAATAATTTATTCATATTTCACCTAAACACATTTACTCGATATCAAATAGCAACATAAACAACTAAGAAACGTTGCGAAACTTTTACGAAAATATTTTTCCGTAAAATGACGTAAAATACATTTTTGACTGAACCGACCACCCAACACTTATGAGGACTGCCCAGGTCAGCCCCAATAGTGTTAGGGCAGTTCATGGGCGGCCCAAACAGTGAAGAACTCACTGTTTGGATAGCCGTTACCCGATTGGCTCAAAATTCACCCGGTAACGCCATTTTTCACCATTTTCACTTATTTGAACTCAGAAACAATTTCCGGCAATTGTTCCAACTCCCAAAACACATCCAATACATTCATATGATATCAAATTCATCACAAAATTTTCAGTTTGTCCAGAACTGATCCAGAAACCGAAATTTCCAAATTTCATGCTTTAAATCCAATTTTCAAGATTAATCCAATTAATCCACAACACCATTCAAAGTCACAACACATGAAGCACCCAAGAACAATTCTAGGTGTTATAAGAGTGGTCATAACACTCTATAATGACAACATATCATCAAATGAATAAATTGGATAAAAATTACATTAATTCCATCCAAAACTACTTCACACATGCATCAACACTTCCAATTCATCATCCACAACCAAAAGCCCCAATTTTTCAGAATTGAAGTAACCCTAGAACCTTTATAAATCATCAAGAAACAAGAAACTAAATTTCCAAGCTTAGGGTTAAAGTAGATTACCTTTAATTTCTTGTTTCCTAATTTTTTTCTTGAATTTCCTTCATTTCTTCATAGATTCATCAAACAAAATTTTGAAACCCATTTTGGTATGCTTATTCGGCCATGGTGTAGAATGGAAGAAGAAGATAAAAAAATTTTCTTTTAAAATACCTTGACCGACACTCCAAGGGCATTTTTATCCTTTTGAAATTTTTTTAATCAAATTAAATTATAATTAACTTTATGATAACCAATCAAATTAGCACACAAAAATATAATTAAATCATGCCATATGTTCCAATAATAATTAAACAAATTTCGTAACATTTATGGAAAAAGTTTAATTAATTAATTATTCAAATATTTAACAATTAAATATCCAAATAATCAATTAATATAATTATTATTATATATGTATTTTTATTTACAATAAATAAAAAATACATATATTTATGGCATGTGTCAAAATCTCATTTGACGAATACTTAATGTGTATCTAATCCTATTATGTATCAAATACAAATACACAATAATTACGATAGACCAAAAATACCTTTATGCATGTGTTTTCGTTTAACCGATTAAACGATCCGAATTAACTCATTTAATCTGGTGAAGTATTATGAATAATCAGTATTATTCATATCACGTTGCCCAAGTGCTCAACGAGTGCACTTCATATTGTGGGACTCTCAAAGTTTAGGTTTATTCGTCGCAAAATCCAATTTCGTGTCCATAATTCACCCACTCATGAATTATGACGACCACAGATAATCTCACTAAACTATGCAAGCTGAGGTCATTGCATACGTATAATACCTCCGTCACAGGATATCCATATTATACCTAGGATATAGATAAGAACGTCAAATTCGTTCGGTATAATATAGTTGACTTTCAATTTATGATCTCTAAATAACACTCGGAACTGATTTCCGAAGTTATACCACGGCCATGGATTTACTAGATCGTAAACACGTGAGGATGCCTATGCCCTGTACACAGGACTGATGGATCCTATCGTGATACGCACTGGATATCATGAGCATCAGTCCACACCCAATGAACAGACGGAGGTCTAATCATGAATAGATCGGTGATGTGACTGCCATCAAAGTGTGGAGGATAACTCATATATCCCACTGTGGTATCTCAAGTCAAAGGACCACTATGCTCGCTCAACTCGAGAAGATTCCTATTGACATTGGTGTACCATCTATTAGGAAATCTTCAATGAGTCGTTCAATGTTTATCAAATAAACACCTACATGTCTATACGAGTCTCTCGAGACTCATGGTTCATTTGGATAAACCATCAGATCAAGTCACGATATACGACATGTACTGGTTTTAGCAGATTTTACTAACCGACCCGTGTTAGTAAATCTTGACCATGAACTTGTTGGTTTAAATCTAGGTCCCAAGATCATACAAGCTATGAAAACATGCGTGAATACACCAACGGAGGTAGCGGAATACTCACATCGATCGGTTGAGTCGATTTGAAGACGATTGAAGCCCAAAAGCTCACTGTTTTGGCGCATGAACTGCAGCAGTCCACTGTCCTCGTTTTTCAGATTTGAGCTGAGAAAATGGAGCTCCAAGCCTCGTCCGACGGATCCCGGCTCATGGTCGAACCTCCCTACCACCTTCGCAAGACTCGTAGTGTGCTAGCACTTGGATTTTTCACCATGAAAACCCAACTCTTTGCCTCCCTTGTTCACGCCATTTATGGCTCCAAACCAGTAAGCTTTTTAAGCTTTTAGGCGTGACTAGAAGAAGAAAAAATGAGAGAGAAGAAAGTTGTAAAATGTGTTTTGTTGTTTAGAAAAGTGTAAATGTTTGGTTTATATATTTTCCAAAATATATTAATGATTTACCAATTAATTTTCCAAAAGTCAAATGGTGAAAATCATTTAATTGATTTCTAAAATCAATTCATTTACCAAACATTCCAACCACTCCACTAACTCACATCTAGTCACATCTCTCATTCAATCAATCACATCAATCAATCACATCACTCAAAATGACATTTGATTTGACGCTTGATGTGACGAATGATTTGACGCTTGATGCGACTTGCGATGCCACACTCGAATTCGAAATACGAATGCGCTCGCAATCACACTCGGGCTCGGGTTCGCTAATTCTAAATTAACGAATTTTTCTGTCGCGTCGTAATTAGATGATTACGCCTAGCGAATTCACTATTCACGTCGCTAACAAATTAATTCTAAATTAATTCGTTCGCCCGAATTAAAATCTAATTTTAATTCCGCGTCGAAATCTAATTTCGTTTAATATATCGAATATATTAATTTAATCGATTAATTCCAAATTAATCGTTATCTCTCTCTAGACGATATTTTATCCTAGATAAAATATCTCCGTAATTAATCCTAGATTAATTTTCTCTCTCTTCTATATAATCCCAGATTATTCAAGAGTGCGAGTTGTGCGTCATCGGTGGGTTATCGGGAAGCGACCCATGAGATCTCCGGATAAGTTGGCAGTAAATACGGTCGTCGGAGTATCCGAATCACGTACGTACCAAGTACTACGTTCTACCGATTTACGAGACAAGGTCGACTCCTAGCAAAGCACGATGTCTACCCAATTCTCCGGTCATATTCATCTAAGAATATTAAGATCTGTATCAAGCGTAGTATACGATTGTATTTTGTATATCGGCCCAGTATCGGATAGTCACGTGCTAGGCCTGGGGCTGGATAAGTGTCTGCCCCGTACGAAGCACATGTCGGATGTCTGGTAACTAGTCTCTATAATCGGATATACATGACCTTGTCATAATATCCCGATGGCCGCGCAGCACTTAAGAGCACTAATACCGTATCCTGCGTGACATCATCTCCACTATGACTGGAGTGATACTTCCGTCTTGACATCACATCCAATGCACTACGATTCTCAATATACCCGGCATTGGCGTACACAGAACCGGTTAGAGTCCTAGACGACCTCAACTAAAGTATATCGATTGTCGTAAGCATTAGCGATGTAAGTCTCAGGTTAAGACTATACACACCTACCTTGATTTCGGCCTCCCATAGACACATATTCATAATACCAATGGGATTCCGAGGGGTCTATCCAGAGCGAAGCTGTTTCCCGTACCATCGGTGAAACACGACCTCCTATCGTACTTGCATAAGTATCCAATACTTATATATATATGAGAGTTATGCCGTTGTGCCCTCACAACGCGCACAAGTGCAATACTAGCCTATTCCGCATTATCGATGTCCAGTCTCGATAATACTCCGGCTAGGGATATTTAATGATTAATCCTTCGTGGACTGATACTGTCTCATATCATTCTCAATCCAGGAACTAATCATAGGGACCTCTCTTCATTTATATATCTAAGGTGATTTAATCACAATTGATGAGAGTGCAATTTCCTTGTCACATAGTTAATTTGTACAACAACACTATGATCTGTACAAATAGTGACGCTATGGGTCATATTATCCAACAATCTCCCACTTGGCACATAGCCAGTCACTCGAGTGTCTAACACCTGAACTATGTACGGTTCGCTCAAATTGCTGAGGAAAGGTTTTCGTCAGCGGATTTGCTTGATTATCGTTTGACGCGATTTATACGATCATCACATCGCCACGATGTATGATCCGAACGAATCAGATGATATAGAAGTATATATCTGGATCGTCGATGAGACCTTTAATTCCTTAGCCTGTGCTGACGCCCAGCTCAGCTGCTAACAGAACTATATCTAATCTAATTAGATTTATTTTCGACCCAAATGGCTTCTATTGCTGCCTCAGCCGCAGCAATAATCCGCATTTGTTGTTTATTCGGCAACAGTATCTTGCTCGGAAGATATCCAGCTCACTGTCCCGTTATTCAACTTATAGTACACCGCAGTATTTAACTGTTTGGAATTTGCAGCAGTGATCCCAGTCACTTCAAGTTCTCCTTCTCCATAGTTTTAGACAGCATCTTTAGTTTTCTAAGATACTAACAGATGTTCTTAACTTCAATCCAGTGACTATCACTTGGATTGACCCGATTGTGACTCCATATGCTCGAAGCGTATGAGACACCAATACAAGTACATTTTAAATGTACAATTTCCAAGAGAGTGTTAACAACTCCAAATCTATCCCAGTAGATCTTTATTCCTTGAATAAAGGTTGTTACTCCCCAGAATTCTACGGAGAATTTCTATTGAAAGAATATCTATGAAAGCAAGCTTTCACCAATTGTTTTTGGGAATTTCACTGTCAGTGCGCTCTCCCACTAACCTCCTTATATACACAAGAATTATTTCGTTTTGATCAAATCATAAACCATTATGATTATTTCAAAACGACAGTTCCAAGAACCTTACGCTTGCATTAATCCAAACATGGATCGATTAACCCGCAAACCTCGTTTGTTGGTTATACAAAATCGTCAGGATGTTGTAAACATTCTCCAAAGGTTTCCTTTTCAGGAAAGCGATTTTGATCTATATCTGACACATTTCATAAATGAAATACGCAGTTATCAACAAGCAATTATCAAAATGGATTTACCTTGGCAACAGGTAAAAGGTTGAACCGTTATTAACACAATGTTGATAACGATACTTTCCGTCAAAAGCCTAGCTTTATACGTTGGTATGTTGCCTTCCATGTATGTCTTCCTTGAAGACGTTTAATGTACCAATAGGCACAATGCCTTGTGGTACAATAACTAGTACCCAAACATAGTTGTTTTACATGGAATCCATTTCAGACTCATGGCACTTTGCCATAATAGGGAGTCGATACCTCATATCACTTCCTCAAAACGTAGTCGGATGGTACACCTCCATAAGATTGACATCTTTATGAGGTTAGATCAGAAACCCATACCCTAGGTTGTTTTCTGACTCTATCCGATCTACGAAGTTCTTGTGTATTTGAAGATTAATGGTATAGATTCATCATAGATGAACTATTTGTGTTCCATTAAGGACTTCGTGCCTTGAACAGTATTACTCCGATTTTCATCGAGTATCACTATCCTCCCACTGACCACTGCATATCGGTATTCCTCTCAGGAAAACCGCATGGTGAGCAACAATCACATTGTTCTCATGTGAGATTTATAAGTACTATACTTATGGTTTCCCTTAGGATAACCTATATTGGCACTTATCCAATTTGGGTCTTTTAGTTTGGTATCATCCAAACGTTATGCCTGGCATACCCAAATTATTACGAGTGAGAAACCCTGTTTCTTTCCTATTCATATCCTATATGATATCTGTCAAACAGATTTATTTGGAACCTTATTCTAAATAAGCTTTGCACTGTAGATACATATCCGTTGAAGGAAATGGTAGCTCAGAGCGACTCGTGATAAACCTTATCATGTCCAACAAAATTCGGTTTTTAGTTTGGACACACCGTCAAACTGACGTGTCTCGGGAGGAGTCCTCATCTGAAAGAATACTATACTCTTTCATGTGTGTTTGAAACTTACTGCTTAAGTATTTTCCATTACGGTCTTACCGTGACGGCATAATACTACAGTCGATCTGTTAATCTACTTCGTGTCGAAACCCTAATAGTTTCCGATCTGTGTTCTTCAAAAGAAACACATAACCATAACGTGATGTTACATCCGTTAAGGTCACGAAATATTCATGTTCACATCTAGCCTAGCTAGATATGGGCCCACTAACTTCACCATGAATAGGGCTAACAGATCTGTGGCACTTACACTATTACCAAGTAAACAGTGTTTTAGGTACTTTACCTAATAAACTAGATTCGTAGACTTTATTTGAATAGTCAAATCAGTCCTAGTACCCACTCTTCAAAAGTGTGGATATACGAGTCTCGTTAAATTGTGTCCTAGACAACAATGCCACAAATAAGTCTCTATTGATCAAATCAATTTGAGCTATTTATTTGTCATTTTATATGTTTGAGATTTTAATTATATTCAAAATATAAATTCTGTTATTCACATCTAATGTGTTTATCTCAGTATCATCTTTATATAATGAAACACTTAGTGTTCTAGAATATAAAGGTTTATCCACAATGGATTAAACATTGATATAGAGATAATGTCTCTAGTCAAACTAGTTACATTATAACAGTTTCTAATTTAAGTACATACCCTAAGGGTAGTTCCTAAACTTAGGTATCTACGGTCGAAACAGCAACGTCCCGTTCGTCCCGTTTCGCAGAGCAGAATCTCAGCTTGAAGTCAGTATCCTGCTCAAAGCAGATTCTGAACATCAATACATATATTTTATGTACCACACTAAGTATTTAAAATCTAATTTCAATACTAGTAGTGAACATAACTTTGACAAATATTTTAAAGTTAGAGCCTCGCCCTTTCTTTAATTCCTTCGTGTCTTCCATATCCAAATGGTAGTTACTTTGGGATATGTCAATTATCTTTTCAATATTTCACAAACCTTTGGCCAAGCCTTGGGTTTCGGAATATTGAAACGATGTGCACCTTGTGCAACACGCCCAATTGCAAACTTTTGACTTTCACCCCTAGAATAGTCAAATCAATTCTCTAAGAATTATTAATTGCAATTTAATACTTTTAAATCTAAAGATAGATTTATTGTCAAGTATATTAAATTAAGCACTAAAGTCATCATCATATAAATCTTCCAAAGATTTTATGCTCTACTTATTTGCTTAATTATGGGCCTAGTCATAATAAGTTATTTTATCAAATAAATTAACCTATTATTTATTCCCAATATGAAAATTAAATCATTTAAAAAAATTTAATCCAAGGATTATATATTTTAAATATTCAACTTTTCAATTCTTTCTAGATTTCAATAGTCCAACTATTTAATCAATATAATAAGGCACTATTTATTATAATGATTACAATAATCCAATTATTTAATCAACTATAATTTTAATATTGATTACTATAATCCAATTATAAAATCAACTATCATTTAATTCAATTATATTGATTACTATAATCCAATTATAAAATCAACTATATATTGAATGAGTTTGTATATAGTCCAACTATATATATATATTTTTAAAAAAAAACATAAAATATTAGTCCAACTAATACTTTTGATTAATATGACGAGTAAAATAGATGAGCGCGTTTAGCGAGTATTCGAACGAATGTTGCAAATTCAATACTCGCCTCCCACTATTTTTCGTCGAGCCTCTAACCCTCTGTCGAGTACTCGGGAAACCGTGTTTCCTAGTGGGCTAGGATCCCGTTAAATATCACACAATCTTGACTTTGGCCAACAAATTGTATGATTATTAACTAGGTAGATCTCTAAGATCAATTGGATCTCATCGAACTCCTAGATCCGGTAGGTGGACATCCAAGTCCCAAACATATATCTTATATATGCCTATACATCGAATGTATACCCTAACCTTTTTCCTCTGAATCAACTAGGCCTTGGCTTTGGCACAACAAACCTAATGATCCCAGTCAAGCGCGGACCCATTGACATGGAAGCTTCGTAATCAATGTCAATGGACAAGAAGTGGTCTTGACTTTGGCCAACAAACCACAACTTGGACACGACACCGATATGGAACAAAGCCTCGTGATTAATACACATCTTTGACGGACAAGGGCTTGACTTTGGCCAACAACCCCTGCCAATCTAGGATCTTGAGTAAGAATCACTCAATGGAAGGAAAAGACGCATGATATTTGATGAGGGCTTTTTCGCGTGCAAATTGGCTACCAATTTAATTATCTTTGTTAAGGTCTCATCATCATACACCCTTAAACATGCATTCTAAACACATAATAAAGCGCATATGAAAATAAATAATAATGATATGCGGATGGATACTTAACACATTGATCCTAGATCAAATCTCTCCCTTTCTCACTCAAGCTAGCACTTGTATTACTTCTACCCGTTACACTACACTTCTAAAGAAACCTCATTTACATAGAGGGGAATAGGTGAGAAGAGAATACAAAGAGAATAGATGTGATAAGGCTGGACACGCAGGTCCAATTTAATAAATCGAATTTATTACAACAATTTCTAAAATTGCCCACCCATCTAATATCCATCCGATATACATTATTCATTCAACACAACCACGTATTCACACACATAAGCATGCTATCAATCAATCTAATCAAATTAATTAATCTGATAATTAAGTGATCATCCAATGTTCAAACAACGATTTGATTTTGTTCGAGTCAAACTCGTTTTTGCGAATAAGTACTTAAAGTACGAATTCATGAATTAAATTAAACTACATCATTAATCTAATTTAACATGTATTTAATACTAATTCACTATTCAATTCCAAATTAAATATTACACTTTTATTTAATAAACCTTTTACGATTTAAATTCCAATTTAATCGTAACGCGTCTCAAAGACCGATTAACGTCCAACGTCAATTCAATTAAAGACCAATGGGCTTTTAATTGATTCTTTAAGGCGTGGACTTTTGGTCAACTCGGGTCAAACCGATAACCAAAGTCCAATCCGGGATTTACCCCATAAGCCCATAAATCAATCTTGGCCCATTAGGCCCAATTGAACTTTAAAGGTTCATTAGTCGCATTTGGGCTTTATGGTTAAGGTTTTGGGCCCAATTGGATCCAATCCATTTGGCCTAAACCCAACTTGATAAATCAAGCCCAATAGGCCCAAATACAACATTAAAGTCCAATTTCCAAAATTAGGCCCAATTAATTAAATATACAAAATCCAATTCATATTCAATTAACCTAAAGTGTATTACATGATTAATCAACTAAATCAACATTTCCAAAACACTAAATTAGTCCAATTAATCATGCTCAATTCATTATTATATGTCCAACACACATATTGAAAAATCAAACCCATTTACATGCTTTTATGCTCTCGGCCAAGGAGGGATTTTGTGTTCGATTCGGTTTCGATCCAATCGAACCCACAATCGACATCAAATCACCATCCAATTTGATTTCATACACATCCAATGTCACAAAATCAAAATATACCAAGTCATTAGGGCAATAAGCAATTCGGCCAACATATAGAATTTAGGGATTTTTGTCCAATTCGAAATCCAATCCAATTCGATTCAAATTAACATCATCCTACATGATTCTAACTTCATCCAATGAATCAAAATCAAAAATTCCAAGAATCCAAAATTCACCATACCATTCGGCCAACATCACAAATTTGGGCAAAATTGATCCAATCACATTTTCTTGAAATTGATCAAATCAATCATCAATTCAACATATATTAAGCATGCTCAAACATCCAATTTTGTTAAATCATGCTCAAATACAAAATACCCAAATTTTAAGCCCTACATTTTTCATGCTTGAACCTAAGCTCTGATGCCATTGTTGGTTTAAATCTAGGTCCCAAGATCATACAAGCTATGAAAACATGCGTGAATACACCAACGGAGGTAGCGGAATACTCACATCGATCGGTTGAGTCGATTTGAAGACGATTGAAGCCCAAAAGCTCACTGTTTTGGCGCATGAACTGCAGCAGTCCACTGTCCTCGTTTTTCAGATTTGAGCTGAGAAAATGGAGCTCCAAGCCTCGTCCGACGGATCCCGGCTCATGGTCGAACCTCCCTACCACATTCGCAAGACTCGTAGTGTGCTAGCACTTGGATTTTTCACCATGAAAACCCAACTCTTTGCCTCCCTTGTTCACGCCATTTATGGCTCCAAACCAGTAAGCTTTTTAAGCTTTTGGGCGTGACTAGAAGAAGAAAAAATGAGAGAGAAGAAAGTTGTAAAATGTGTTTTGTTGTTTAGAAAAGTGTAAATGTTTGGTTTATATATTTTCCAAAATATATTAATGATTTACCAATTAATTTTCCAAAAGTCAAATGGTGAAAATCATTTAATTGATTTCTAAAATCAATTCATTTACCAAACATTCCAACCACTCCACTAACTCACATCTAGTCACATCTCTCATTCAATCAATCACATCAATCAATCACATCACTCAAAGTGACATTTGATTTGACGCTTGATGTGACGAATGATTTGACGCTTGATGCGACTTGCGATGCCGCACTCGAATTCGAAATACGAATGCGCTCGCAATCACACTCGGGCTCGGGTTCGCTAATTCTAAATTAATGAATTTTTCTGTCGCGTCGTAATTAGATGATTACGCCTAGCGAATTCACTATTCACGTCGCTAACGAATTAATTCTAAATTAATTCGTTCGCCCGAATTAAAATCTAATTTTAATTCCGCGTCGAAATCTAATTTCGTTTAATATATCGAATATATTAATTTAATCGATTAATTCCAAATTAATCGTTATCTCTATCTAGACGATATTTTATCCTAGATAAAATATCTCCGTAATTAATCCTAGATTAATTTTCTCTCTCTTCTATATAATCCCAGATTATTCAAGAGTGCGAGTTGTGCGTCATCGGTGGTTATCGGGAAGCGACCCATGAGATCTCCGGATAAGTTGGCAGTAAATACGGTCGTCGGAGTATCCGAATCACGTACGTACCAAGTACTACGTTCTACCGATTTACGAGACAAGGTCGACTCCTAGCAAAGCACGATGTCTACCCAATTCTCCGGTCATATTCATCTAAGAATATTAAGATCTGTATCAAGCGTAGTATACGATTGTATTGTGTATATCGGCCCAGTATCGGATAGTCACGTGCTAGGCCTGGGGCTGGATAAGTGTCTGCCCCGTACGAAGCACATGTCGGATGTCTGGTAACTAGTCTCTATAATCGGATATACATGACCTTGTCATAATATCCCATTGGCCGCGCAGCACTTAAGAGCACTAATACCGTATCCTGCGTGACATCATCTCCACTATGACTGGAGTGATACTTCCGTCTTGACATCACATCCAATGCACTACGATTCTCAATATACCCGGCATTGGCGTACACAGAACCGGTTAGAGTCATAGACGACCTCAACTAAAGTATATCGATTGTCGTAAGCATTAGCGATGTAAGTCTCAGGTTAAGACTATACACACCTAACTTGATTTCGGCCTCCCATAGACACATATTCATAATACCAATGGGATTCCGAGGGGTCTATCCAGAGCGAAGCTGTTTCCCGTACCATCGGTGAAACACGACCTCCTATCGTACTTACATAAGTATCCAATACTTATATATATATGAGAGCTATGCCGTTGTGCCCTCACAACGCGCACAAGTGCAATACTAGCCTATTCCGCATTATCGATGTCCAGTCTCGATAATACTCCGGCTAGGGATATTTAATGATTAATCCTTCGTGGACTGATACTGTCTCATATCATTCTCAATCCAGGAACTAATCATAGGGACCTCTCTTCATTTATATATCTAAGGTGATCTAATCACAAATGATGAGAGTGCAATTTCCTTGTCACATAGTTAATTTGTACAACAACACTATGATCTGTACAAATAGTGACGCTATGGGTCATATTATCCAACAGAACTTTATTTATGGATATACATCTTACAGTACGTTTCCAATGTCAATTACAAACTACGTTGTAACTGCGCACTATATTGTAAATCCTAGGGTCTTTGTCTAATATACATGTATCACTAAACCAGATTCAGTTTTAATCTAATCGTAATTGAATATCCAATTGTAATTAGATCGAATACGTGTATAAAAGACAAGGGGTGCTACCGTAAAATTTTTAATATTATGGAAAATAAAATTGCTCGTATTTATGAATCAGACATAAATACGATCCAGATTGGCACTCTGAGCACCAACTTTAACACCTTCATCTCATATACCAATAGAGTTGGAATGGCACTAGATTTAGAATGATAAATTGATTTGGAACACTGATAGAGTCAGAAAGATTGGAAAATGCTAGCACGCCAAGTGGATTTTGAGTGTCAATGAGCTTGAAACACCAAAGACATTTGTGTTTTGGAATGCCAATATAATTTGGATTTGGAACATCAATTTTCACAATCGATCCGAGCATTAAAGGGCCTGAGTGCCCATCTTCATTTTCACACCGATTGAGGTATCAATAGGACCCGAGGGTCCATCAAACATCAATCCAACTACAATACAAAAAGTTAATCCCGAAAATATTAGACGAGTCAGGTAAGTAAAAATGCATGCATGACTTTGATATACTTATCACTGTCACACACTGCACAAGCCTATCACTGTGGGGGAGACTGTAGGCATTGTATTTTTGCATGGCCTGATGATGAGTCTCTTGTTGGGGCACTGTATGAAAGTTAAGGAAGGTTGTAAGGTCTAATAATAAAGAGAAACCATATACATCCGGACGGATATAAACCCCTAAGTCCGACCGGATATAACCATCACCTCCGGTCGGATACACCCACACATCCGGTCGGACATGTGTCACATTTTTAATTTTTCAGAAGGACTCAATCTCTTTCATTCTTAGCTAATTTCCATAAACCCAGATTCTTTCCATCTCAAAACACTTTCCAATTATATTCTTTTCCATATTACGACCTTCCATAATTATCAATTTCTATTTTTTAAGGAGATTGTTTCATTCGTAAAGTAAGAAACCATCACTATAAAAGAAAAGCTTGACACAAACCAATATGACATTTTTCTTGATCCGAATTTTGGAAGGTTGCAACAGATCATTTGTCAAAAATCAGTGAAACACACACTCACAGTAGCAAAACAAAGACCGAAAAAATCTCTTAAATCTCTCTCTAGTAGATAAAGCCAACAACCAACTAAGACTGTCAAACATATTCTCAGACGCGAGATACACCTAAAGTAAGACCTGAGGATCTTATCACTTAATTCTGCATTTATTATTTTAACACAGTATCTCAGGTGGGACATACTGTATGTCCCGCTGGACATATATAAGTCATAAATTAAATCCAACCGTATATAAGGCCACATCCTAAAATATGTTTTCTCACGGCATATAATATGGAAATCCAGAAGTAAATTCCATATACAACTCCACGTACCAAGGGAAGAATAGCCTATTTATTTCCCTTATCTACATATGTCTTTATTATTATTTAGCATGATTACTACATTGTTTGTTATTTTTCCCCGTTCTTTATGTTTTCCTCATTAATGCACACGCTTTGTGATTCTGGATAACACCGCACCTTCTGTCAGACTTCCAATAAGTTCCGTCGGACATACATGTTAAGATTTATATCCGGCCATATGTCCGGCCAGCTCTAACTAATTCCATTATGTTTATACTCTTGGATGTTTATTTATCCTTATTTACTACCTTTTATTTCTATGTTTGTATTCTTTAGTGTTTTAAATTTATTTGCTTGATATTTGCATTATAAGATATGGTGATATCTCTCTTCAAACCTTGATACTATACTGGCATAAGTAAGGGATTGTTCCGAACCCAAACGGGTTTAAGATTGACCTTGCAGGGGTGTAGTACGAACTTAAATCATTCACAATGTCTTATACTAGGTGGCTACTCCTTAATACTCTGATTAGTCCCTTGTAGGCTAATTGTACTCTCTACGAGCTGTGAGGTCAATAGTGCCATGGTCGCCGATGTCATAGATATAGCGGGAAATCCTACTCCGCTCCTACAGCGGTGAGATGCTTGACCTATCATACCTGGGCTTCTTAATTCTCAAGCTTGCGTTATGCGACGCGCCGAGAGTTGATGCTCTTATACTTGCACGCCACAATGTTTGTCACAATGATCACACGTGCTGAAATGTTTTTCTTTATTTTGGAGTTTTCAGACTCTTATTTGTCCCGAATTTTTTCTATGGACTCGTAACAGAATATAATATTCCATTAAATTATTTACAAATACACCAATGCTCTATATCCATGGGTTGACCCAATTCTACTACGCTGGGTACCAATCCATCTTTATGGATTCCACATCTGCCCAAACAGAATGGTATCAGAGCAGGTCTTAACCACACAACACAATTAAATAAAAAATCATATATTTACATGTTTTACATGTATTTGAATCTAAGATTCTGTAATTTTAATTTAATTATTCATAAGTCATATTAAATATGCATTGTATGTTTTAAATTAAAATTTTCATTTGACCCAAACATGTTAATTAATGACTTGAGGTCATAAATCTCCCATGATTAGGTGATTGCTTCATTTGAAGTTATAGTATTAATAATATTGGAGTATTATTGGATGGTATGTCTTGTCAATACAAAGATGAATGAATTCTTATTACTTATGCCCAATACCGTAATTATTGTGAGAGAATAAATGATCGAAACTAGGTCGTTACGGTAAAATATTAAATGTAGCGTGATGAGTTGACATAGTCACCCAATACCGTCATTATTGTGAGGGAGTATTTATGAAGCTCATTAGTGCATAATGACAAGTATACACCTGAAATACATCTTAATCCAATATTGTCATTATTATGAGGATAAGAATCGGTTCATGACCAAATTCAAGAGTCACATAGATGTGATTGACTGAATATATCTACCTAATGAGTTTATGAAGGCCAATACCATCATTATTGTGAGGCTGGAGTAATTGTTATGGGATCCACTTCCCGCTATGAAATTGAATTATTAAATTTCTATTTTTCTGTTAATGGATGTTACAGAATTATGTAAAGTAGTGAGAGAGCATTAATAGATTTAAAATTCATAATCATATTAGTGTTTTATATTGATATGAAAATATTTTGCTAGTGCTTATTGTTGTCTTGTAGATAACAGACGTAAATCCATTAACACGACTTTTGGATTCCAATAAATTGAAAGAAGCCGAGAACTATTTTGAGTAGGAGATGAACATTCACCTTATCTTAGAGTCAGAGTGATTAAGCTATGTGACGTTCAATCCATTACCTGTCAAAATTGATCCTGATTTGACTCCCTAAGAGCGAGAGACATTTGAAAAATTAAAGAATGATAACCTGAGGGTGAAATCCTATATTTTATGATCAATGGTTCCTATTTTGCTAAGACATTATATAGATGTACCTGATACTTGTAGCAATATGAGAACACTCAACTAGTTATTTGAAGCAAATCAAGAAATTGAGATATATCGAATATTTAAGGAATTATTTCATGCCACACTCAAGGATGGAAGAGCGGTTAGCATTAATGTTTTAAACATAATTGACCAGATTCGATATTTGGAATGACAGGGCATTATGATAGATAAAAGTCTAGGATGAAATCTGATTCTATCTTCTTTACCCGGTACATATGCTAGTTTTGTGTTAAAATTTCACATGCATTTGATGCAAGCCACATATGAAGATCTTCATAATATGTTACGTAAGACGGAACATGATTTAAAGATAGGGTATCCCACTCTATACCTATATGGTGGAGAAAGCTCTTTAAAGATTTCTAAGAAGTCTAAAAAGATTAAAATGAGAAATAAGAAGAAATAACATATGGGAGATCCAGCTTAGAGCTGGAAATGGCGAGACATTGGTTGTTAAGACCATATGAACAATTGTTTTAGATCTCCATAATGGATGCAAAATTATTTTACATGACTGTTACTATGTACTCTCTTTAATTAGACATATTATATCATTACCGATATTGGATAGAGAGAAATATAATATAAACATTAAAGACAATACTTTATGTTTGTATGATAAATGTAACTATTTGATATGTAAATGTTCTTTATCTAACATTCATTATGTTTTAGAAACATATTGAGATGTCTTTAATATAGACGAAAATAAAAGTAAAAGATCTCAGTTAAATAATATTGAATTATGGCTTATGAGATTGGGCCACATAGGTGTTATACATCTATTAAAATTGGTTAAAGATGATTTGATTGAAGATTTTATCTTAGATCCTTATCCGATTTGTGAGTCATATATCCAAAGAAAAATGACAAATGCCACATTTCTCGGTGTTGGACACCGTGCTAATGATTTATTGGAACTAATACACAATGTTGTGTGTGGTCCGTTAAATCATGTCGTTTATTAGCGTTCTACTTACTTCGTGACTTTCACAAATGATATGTCACAATTTAGTTATGTCTATTTTATGAGACATAAATCAGAGACATTTTATAAATTCAAAATATTCCGAAATGAAAAAAGAAAAACAAACCAAGAAATTCATCAAGTGCCTTCGATCAGATCGATGAGGTGAATACATGTGTTGTTGGAGTTGGTGCTTGCAGTGCCAATCCGAATTGTACATTTTATTATTTATTAATAAAATAACTACATTTTCATTTCATAACTTATTATTGGTATTGTCATTATGCGTATTAGATTGATGAATATATATGCTAAGAATGATATCGACCTTAGAATAGTCTTGTAGTAATACTGGACACTAGGTGGTCCGACATTGAGATATGTATTACTATCATAAATTATTCTTAAGGTAAATATTCATAGTCGTTGGTTTTGGAATACGGTCGGATTCATATAACCTAGAAGACTAGCACATGTCGTATATTAGAATTGGAGTTCCAACGATTTAACTCGATGTACCATGAGACTTGGAAGCTCGTATAAACATATGGGTATTGGTTGAACCGAATACTAAATGACTCATTGGTGATTCCTAATAGTTGGAAGTACACACCACCGTTAATAGGAATCTCCTCGAGTCGAGTAGCATATGTGATCATTTGACTATAAGATAATATTGATTTTGTGTGAGATCCTCCACACCTTGATGCTATGTATGCCAGAAACCTTTCATGGTCTGTCCTCTAGATGTTCGTTGGGTGTGGACCGATGCACTCAATAATCAAGTGCTAAGCAAGATATGATCTGTCGTCCCATATGTGTACCATAAAAGGGTTTAGGTATCCATGTGATTAAAGTCATGATTCTTTAATCTTTGGCCAAATTCGATCACCTAGGGTGGATCGCATCAGTTATGAAGAATCGTGGATATATCGACATGAGATGTGCACCTCAGAAACTTGACGATGTATTCTATGTTTCCTAAGCACAACTCGGATAGCCTACGACGGAGGGATTGTTAAACATATTTGATGACCTCGACTTGTATAGTTCAGAAAGGTCATTCGTGTTTTTCGTGAATTCGGAGGTGGCCAAATTGCGTACATACTAACTAGGCATATATGACGAACGTGTCTGAACTTAGAGAGAGTCCCAATATGAAGTGTACTCATTGAGCACTTGGGCAACCAATTAATTTTGATAAAAGATAATATACGATATTATAATTATCAACTAAGATAATCAAGTGTTATTGGATAGCATTGATTATTTACTTTGACCTAATTGGATTAATTGGATTAATTCAATACTTACAAAAGGGCTTAATAGTAAATCATAATTATCTCTACCATTTGAGGATATTATGGTAATTGTAAGTATGTAATAATATGTGGTTTTGGCTTGATTTAATTGGATTAAATCAAAGTGGCAAACATTTAACTAATCCATTTCCTAATCCTTGGCTTGATTTAATTGGATTAAATCAAAGTGGGAGACAATGGAGATTAGTCACACATAATTATACATATTTAGATAAATTAGATTAAGCCCACATAAAAGTTGATTACAACTTTTATTAATTAAAAATTGCCTAAGTTTTGCTATAAATAGCAAGTATTAAGAAGGTTTTAACTAAGCAAAGTAAAAGCTTGAGAAAGCTAAGAACAAGCAAATTCTTAAAGAAATTAGCATAAGTTAGAGAAGTGTTTAGAGAAGCTTTTGAGGTATCTACAACATTTCATCTAGGAGAAATCAAGATTGGATCTTGGATTGAAGCTTACTAACATTGGAATCAAGATTAGATCTTGGAGTGAAGCTTGCAAACCTTGGTGGTTCTCCTACCATTTCAACAAAAGAAGAAGGTTCGATCATTATATCAAGCTTGCTAGGTAAGTTTGAACTTCTATTAAGTTATGTTCTTTTATGTATTGGATGCGTGATCACATAACTTAATGTTGAAATAAGGCTAATAAATTGTGTTAGGATGCTTTGGAAGTATAAACATAATATGTTTGTTATTATGTCAAAATATTTATGTTAGACATAAATATAAAATTAGAGTTTGGAACTCTAGATTAAAACTTAGAGCTATGACTACCATTCTAGAATCACTTGATCATATTTGAGTGATCTAGAATTGTTCACGAGATATTTCTTATTAGGATTTTAATTTGGTTTGTGTATTGGATTCAAAATTTACGCAAGTGTGTATTTAGAATAAATTTATATTTTTGTAAAAATATTTGATATTTTGAAAAACTTGAATTTTGTTCTATAACATGTGTTGATGTTGGTTTTGAAATTAAAAATTAATTTTGGGTATTTTTGAAGTGTTTAAGGAGAATTGGAAGATCTTAGGATAAAATACCCTAATACCTTCAGCTCTCTGGAAATAGAGCTGAAGGATTTAGAAAAAAAAAAAAATGGACTGGCGTATAGTGCGCGAGCTGATTTTGTTTTGCTTCGTTCCAGAGTTTTTGGACTCCGATTCAGTCCCGATCTTTTCCTATACATTTATAATGGAATATATAATTTCATTAAATTATTTAAAATTACACCCATACTTGATATCCATAGGTTAGACCCATTTCTGCTACGCGAGACACCGATCCGACCCTAGGGGTTCCACAACTGCCCCAACAAAATGATATCAGAGCAAGGCTTAACCACACAACACATGTTATTGAATTTATGCCATAGTAATTTTAATTTAATTATGCATAAGTCATATTGGATATATATTGCATCTTTTAAATTAAAATTTTGACCTAATTAAATTAATGATTTGATTGTCATAAATCTATCGTGATTAGGTGATTACTTTATTTAAGTAATATTATTAGTAATGTTGCAGTATTATTGGATGGTCCGTGTTGTCAATACGAAGATGAATGAGTTCTTACTACTTATATCCAAGACCGTCATTATTGTGAGGGTATAAGTGCTCGAAACTTAGGTCGCTCCGGTAAAATAGTCACATAATACCGTCATTATTGTGTAGGTGTACATACAAAACTCATTAGTGCACATTGACAAGTATACACCTGAAATACGTCTTAATCCAAGACCGTCGATAGTGTGAGGATAAGAAACGGTTTAGGACCAAACTAAAAGTCACATGAATGTGATTGACCTTGTAGGTCTACCTAATGAGATTATAAAGGCCAAGGCCATCGATAGTGTGAGGCTGGAGTAAATGTCATGGGATCCACTTCCCACTATGGAATTTTTTATAGTCAAATTTCTATTTTTCCATTAAGGAAGATTACAGAATTACGTAAAGTTGTGGGATGGCACTTTAGTGTTATTATTTTGAAATGGAAAATATTCTGCTACTGTTTAAAATGTTGTCTTGTAGATGGCTGCCGCTAATCCATTGATGAGACTTTTGGATACCAATAAGTTAAAAGAAGCCAAGAACTATTTCAAATGGGAAATGGACATATGCCTTGTCTTGGAGTTTGAAAAGTTGACTTATGTCACTGTCAATCCACTGCTTGTTGAAATCGATATTGACTCCACTCCATAAGAGCGAGAAACTTTTAATAGATGGAATGATGATAACTTGAAGGTGAAATCCTACATCTTGGGATCGATGGTTCCAGATTTGCTGAGACAGTACATAAAATTACCATATTTTTGGAGCATTATGCGAACACTCAAGGAGTTGTTCAAAGCAAATCAAGAGATCGAAATTTATCAGAGGAGCTGTAAGCATTCATGTTGTTCCATGCTAAACTCAAGGATAGAGGAGCTGTAAGCATTCATGTTTTGAACATGATCGACCAAATTCGATATCTGGAATGACAGGGCATTGTGATTGATGACATGCTGGGCCATAATTTGATTATGTCTTCTTTGCCTGGATCTTATGCTGGCTTTTTGTTAAATTTCCATATGCACTAGATGCAAGCCACATATGAAGAACATCATAACATGTTACTCATGGCAGAGCATGATATGAGAAAAAACAACCCCACTTTGTACCTCCATGGTAGATCTGGCTCTTCGAATACTTCTGGGAAGTCAAAGAAAATCAAGATGGGGAATAAGAGATTGCAAAGAAGAACTCCAAGAAGCGCAAAGGCGTAAAACCATAAATAGCTCGTGATCAATGTCTACATTACAAGAAGTCTAGACACTGGAAGAAGGACTGTCCAGAGCTGATATCAAAAGCAGGATCCTCAGGTAGGCTTTGTACTTTTCTAATTATCGACATCTCATTAGCCTTATATGCAAATAGTGGATGGGTGTTGGACACTGGCAGACCTACTAATATTTGCAACTCTCTGCAGGTAATGCGAGTAAGAAGAAGGGTGAATAAATGGGAGATCCAGCTTAGAGTTGGCAATGGCGAGACATTGGATGTCAATTCCATATGAATAGTTGTTTTAGATCTCCCCAATAGATGTAAATTAAATTTAGAAGACTGTTATTATATACCCTCACTTATCAGACAAATAATATCACTGCCAATATTAGATAAAGTGAGATATAAATAAACATTAAGGATGAAACTTTATGTTTATATGATAAAAATAATTTATTGAAATGTGAATGTTCTTTATCTAACGGTCACTATTTTTTTGGAAACATGTAGAGATGTATTTAATGTAGAGTTAAATATAAGTAGGAAATCTGAACTAAATAATACTGAATTATGGCATATAAGATTGGGTCACATAGGTGTTAGACGTCTATCCAAATTGAAAAAGGATGGTTTGATTGAAAATCTTACCTTAGATCCTTATCCGATTTGTGAGTCATGTATCCAAGGAAATAAGACAAATGCCCCATTTCTAGGTGTCAGACACTGTGCTGGAGATTTATTAGAACTAATACACAGCGATGTGTGTGGTCCATCAAATCATGTCACTCATGATAGTTCAATATACTTTGTGACTTTCACAGATGATAAGTCTAGATATTGATATGTCTATCTGATGAAACATAAGTCGGAAACATTTGACAAGTTTAAAATATTTCGAAGTGAATTAGAAAAATAAACCAGTAAATTCATCAAGTGTCTTAGATCAGATCGAGGTGGTGAATACATGACAGAAGAATTCAGAAGTTATTTAAGGGAGAATGAAATTCTTGCCCAATATAGCCCACCAAGAACACCTCAACACAATGGTGTGTCTGAGCATAGAAATCGTACTTTATTGGATATGGTGCGAATAATGATGAGCTATACAGAGCTTCCTTATTACCTTTGGGGTTACGCTTTACTTACTGCTGCCCACATACTTAATAGAGTTCCATCAAAAGTTATTTCTACGACCCCCTATCGGATATGGTTCGGTAGAAATCCAAGTCTCAGACATTTAAGGATTTGGGGTTTTCCTACATACGTTAGAATCGTGCAGTGGGATAAACTAGCACCCATAGGGTATAAGTATAGGTTCGTTGGATAATCTGAAAAACTCTTTGGGATATCAATTCTATGATTCTGAGCAATGGAATGTATTTGTTGTTCGCTTTCTCACTTTTCCTGAATTTTTTTTTGAGAAATAATAGAAGTTGTAGAAAGATTGATCTTGAAGAGTTTGATCCCAACAGTAAGGAACCTGAGATGGAACCAGAGATCCAAATAGTTGAAGGATCTATAACACAGGTTCTACGTAAGTCGAATAGAATATCAAGGCCTCCTGAAAGACTATTTTTAACTTCTGATACGAGCCTTTATGTTCTCCTATTGGAGGAAACATATCCGACTACATATAAAAAAGCGATATTGGATATCGATTCGAGAAAATTGTAGGAAGCCATCAAATCCGAAATGGATTCAATGTATGACAATCAAGTCTGAGACTTAGTTGAACTTCCTGAAGGAGTTAAATCTATTGGTTGTAAATGGGTTTACAAAAGGAAGCGAGGGCCCGATGGAAAGATGGAAACCTTTAAGGCCGGACTGGTAGCGAATGTTACACTCAACATCCTGGGATTGACTATGAGGAAATTTTTTCACCAGTAGCCATGCTAAAATCCATTTTGGATTCTTTTAGCCATTGCTGCATATCACGACTATGAGATATGGAAGATGGATGTGAAAACCGCTTTCCTAAATGGATTCCTAGAGGAGGATATCTATATGGAACAACCAGAAGGTTTCTTATCCAGTGAGACTTCAAACTTGATTTGTAAGCTCCAAAAGTCTATTTATGGACTTAAACATGCATCTCGAAGCTGAAATCTTCATTTTGATGAGATAATTAGATTATTTGGATTCATCAAGAACTAGGAAGAATCATGTGTTTATAGGAAATGTGTGGGAGCATGATAGTTTTCCTTGTCTTGTATGTAGATGACATCCTTATCATAGGAAATGATAAATGATTGATGCAAAGTGTGAAATCCTACCTTTGCAAGATCTTCTCCATGAAAGATATGGGTGAAGCTTCTTATATACTAGGTATAAGGCTCTATAAGGATAGAGTTAGGAAGCTTATAGGGTTGTCAAAATCGACGTACATAGATAAGATGTTATAAAGGTACGGTTTACCAACTGCAAGGCAGTAAATGTACCTTTCCGATATGACATATATTTTTCAAAGAAAATGGCACCTCAGACTGAGGAAGAGAGATTTAGGATGTCTAACTTTCCATATGCTTCTTGTATTGGAAGCATAATGTATGTTATGCTATTTACTAGACCTGACAACAGTTTTGGCGTCAGTGTGACCAGCCGATATCAATCTGATCCAGATAATGATCATTGGACAGCCGTGAAAAATATCCTGAAATATATTAAGGGTACTAATGATAAGTTTCTGATATATAGAGAAGATGAGCTACAAGTTAAGGGCTATACAAACTCTGACTTCCAGGGAGATCCAAATGATAGAAAATCTACACCAGGATACATATTTACCCTTAACGGTGGTGCGGTTAGTTGGTGATGTTCAATAGCTGAATCCACCACTGAGGCAGAATTTATAGCGGCTTTAGAAGCTGCTAAAGAAGCTGTTTGAGAAATTTTATCACAGAACTTGGCTTTATGCCTAGTATTGCAAATTTGATCCCATATTACTGTGATAATAACAAAGCCATTGCGCATGTGATGAGTGATAAATGTATCAATATTTTCCACTCATTTGACCTAATATTTTGTATGGTTTCTTGAGTTTTATGAATATTTTGATGTGTTTTGTGCTATTTTGTAGATAAATAAAGTTTCAGGTCTTGCTGGAATCAAATCAGGGCCAAAATAGTGAAAAACAGACAAAAATGGCAAAACTGTCTTTTGGGCGTCGCGACTCGCAACAACTCTACGTCGAGACCACTAACGTGCACCGGAGTATGCTAAAATATGCCAGACACGTGTCACAATCAAATAATTTTTCTATCATGTGCCTTGCTAATATACGCCTGCCACGTGTCAACATCACACCAATTCTTGCTAACGTGCGTCGTGCCACGTGTCACCATCACATGCTGCCGAAAATCGACATCACCATATCAGCACAATAATTCAGCTGCCAAAAACCACCGGACATGTGTCACCATCTCTGCAGAAGCCACGCCACGTGGCAGAAATCTACGGGGCATCGCGACGTGCAAAGTTATGCGCGTCGCGATGCGTGGAGCCCAGTGGTGCCTATAAATTCAGCCAAATTTCATTTGAATTTTCATACCTTCCTAGAGTTCCGAGTAAGGGACTAAGGATAATATCTTGTTTGTTTAAGTTTTTGTAATTTAAATTAAGTATTTTTATTTATTTATTTACTTTCAGCACTTTTAATTATGCACTTTTACTTTTAGCACTTTTAATTATGCACTTTTACTTTCAGTAATTATTTCTATTTATTTAATTTTTATTTCTTTTATGTTCAGTAGTTAATTTACTGCTGGGGTAGGGTGGAGCTTTTTACTTTTATAATTTAGATTAATCTCCCCTAAATTATAATATATAAATTATCTTAAAACCTGACTTAATTGGATACCGCCTTTATGGTCGGTTGGAATTAATTAAATTAAATTTAAACCTGATTTAATGGGATACCGCCTCTATGGTCGGTTGGAATTAATTAAATCCGACTTAATCAGGATACCGCCTATATGCTCGGTTGGTAATTATCACGTAAATTTATATATTATAATAAGGGAGATTTCTAAATTAGAAATAGTAAATGTAGATTAATCTCACTTATATTATATAGAAATTGTAATTTAATAATATGGATTAAAGTTGATACCGCCTTAATAGCTGGTTTTATTTATGTAACATAATGTGACACCGCCTATATGGTCGGTATTTAGGTGACATATGATTACTGCCTATATGGCTGGTTTATGGACAAATAATAACACCACTTTTATGGATGGTTCAACTTATTGGGTAACACTGTCAATTTCTATATTATAAAAAAGTGAGATATCTAAAAGTGGTTCCCCTAACCCCCAAGATTGATGTGGTAAACTTAAAATGAACTTGGAAAAAGGATTTTAGGTTTCAGCCTTATATTCAACAGCAAACGATCTCCCTTAAGGATAGATAACCCTTAAAAGATTTCCTTCCAGGATAGACATATACCTGTCGGGCGGGAGTAGCCATAGTTGGAACTCGAACTTAATGAATTCAGGTAACTTGGTTAACATAGACATATGATTAATTGGGTTATTTGGGTATTTGCATCTGACCATCAGAAGAGGTTTTTGCATATTTTCATGTTCCAGGTTAGCAAACTGATTTATTACACATATATAAAAGAATCAATTCATCATTAGAATAATATGTAGGACAATTATGACCCATAACATCACTATTTGTACAGAACATGGTGTTGTTGTACAAATTAACTATGTGACAAAGGAAATTGCTCTTTTATCATTTTTAATTGGATTACCGGGATATATAAACGATAAAAGTCCATATGATTAGTACCGGATTAATAAGACATGAGACAGTATTAATCCATGTAAGGTTTAATCATTAAATATCCCTAGTCGTAGTATTATCGACACTGGAAATCGATAATGCGGAATAGGCTAGTATTACACTTGTGCGTGTTATGGAAGCGTAACATCATAGTTCTCATATATTTGGGTATTGGATACTTATGCAAGTGTAATAGGAGGTTCTATTTATCGATGGTACGGAAACAGCTTCGCTCTGGATAGACCCCTTGGAATCCCATTGGTAGTATGACTATGTGTCTATGGGAATCCGAATGAGGGTATGTGTATTTGGTCTTAACCTGAGACTTGCATCGCTAATACTTGCGACAATAAGTATACTTTGGTTTTGGTCATCCGAGGCTTTAACAGGTTCTGTGTACGCCTCTTCTGGGTATACTGAGAATCGTAGTGTATTGGGTGTGATGTCAAGATGGAAGTATCACTTCGGTCATATGGAGATGATGATCACGTAGGATACAGAACTAGTACTCTTAAGTACTACAGTCATCGGGATAATATGACTAGGTCATGATTATCTGATTATAGAGACTAGTTACCAGAGATCCGATATATGCTTCGTACGGGGCATACACAATTCCAACCCTAGGCCAAGCATGTGACATCCAATACTGGATCGTAATACGCAATACTACGTATACTACGCCTGACAAAGATTATATATTCCTTTAAAGAATATTTCTGGAGAATTGGGTAGGCACGGTGCTTTGCTAGAAGCCAACCATGTCTTGTAAATCGGTAAGAACGTGGTACCGGGTACGCACGTATTCGGATAGTCCGATGACCGTATTTACTGCCAACATATCAAGAGATCGCTTGGGTCGCTTCCCAAAGATTCACCGATGAGATTTGACTCGAATAGAATTAATCTGGGATTAATTATGGAAGAGAAAATTAATTTGGGATTAATTACGACAAGAATTAATCTGGGATTAATTAACAGAGAAATGATTAATCTGTGATTAATTGTGTCGAGAATTTATCTGGGATTAAATTCGTCGAGAAGAGAGAACGCGGTTAATTTGGAATTAATCGGTAAGATAAATTTAATAGTGAAATTGGGTTTTTCTATTTAATTTATTTATTTGGACTAAAATAATATATTAAATATATTAATTGAACAGAATTAAAATTGGATTTTAATTCAAGCGAACGAATTAATTTAGAATTAATTCGTAAGCGACTTACTTAATAATATTGCGAGGCATTGTTATTTAATTAAATTGGATTTAATTAAGTCGCAACGGAAAATTGTTTAATTTGGAATTAAACGAACCCGGGCCCGAGTGAAGTTGCGTGTTGGATTGTCCGACTTAAATTTGGAATTTGAAGTGGGGCCCACCAACTTACATCAAAATGTTTGACACTTGATGGAATTTGGTGGTTGGTTGAGAATAAAGTCTTGGATTACTTTCTCTACACTCAAAACCAATTCAACACTCAACATTATATATATATATATAAATGGTCAACTTTAGAAGTTGTAACAACTTACTATTCATCATCTTCATTTCTCTCTCAAATTGCCGAACACTTGCTTCCTTGGAGGGCAAAATTTTCTTTCAAAATTTGTTCAAGCTAGCACTTAAAGGAGTGAATCAAGGTGATAGGGAAACTCACCCAAGTGTTGGAAACACTCAAGAAAGCTTGGAGCTTCCACCGACATCCATGAAAAGTTTTGAAATTCATCCGATCAATGTAAGTTATTCCGCAAACTTTCTTGATTAATTCACACACAAATCAGTCTTAGACGATCTTGGCATGTTCTAGGAACACTTATAATGGTATCAGAGCGACCTAAGTTTGATTTGAAAATCTAGGGTTCATGACTTTAAATTTGGGATTTTTGGCTTGGAGCTTGATTTACCTAAATTGTTGGTTGGGATATGTTTATATGATGTTCAATTGGATTTGTGCATTGTCAGAATTGTGAAAAATTGATAGGATTAATTTTCCCCAAAATATACCCTTGGCCGAATGCATGCCCTAGATGACTCATGGTGGAATTTTGGAAATTTGACAATTGAATGTGTTAAATAGCATGATAGAAATATTGAATGTTGATTTAATTGGATTGAAATCAAATTGAATGATTTTTTGTTGCTATTGCCGTGAGCTTTGTAGCATGTTAATGAATTGTTTTGCTTCAATTTGTGTTGGAAATGTTGAGCATGATTAATTGAATTAATTAGTGTTTTGGAAGCATTAGATTAATTAATTAATTATGTTAATTACACTTGAATTGAATTAATATGTAATTTGGAATGATATATTAATTTAGTTTGTTTTATTTGGGCTAATGGGCTTGGTTGGGCCAAATTTTGGTCTTAGATCATATTTGGGCCTAAACCATTTCCATAAAGTCCAAAATATGACAATTGGGCCTTTTAAAATTTAATTGGGCCTAATGGGCCAAAATTGATTCTATGGCATATGGTGATTCCTAATGGGCCTAGGCATTATCGGTTATATCCATTTTGGCCAAAATCCCAAGCCTAAATAATTAATTAAAAGCCCATTGGACTTAGTTGAATAAGCATTGGATGCTTAATGGGCCTTTGAGGCCATTTGGATTGGATTTGGAATCCAAGTCTTTAAGGCACTATTAAAAGTGTAATTATTTAATTTGGAATTAAATATGAATTAGTATTGAATACAAATTAAATTGGATTTAAAATTGTAGTTCGATATAATTCAAAAATACGTACTTTGAGTATTTATTCTTGAACGAGTTAGACTCGTACAAATCAAATCGTTGTTTGAACATTGGATGGTCATTGATTCAAAGATTAATTAATTGGATTAGATTGATTGATAACATGCTATGTGTGAATACTTGGATGTATGAATGAATAATGTACATCAGATGGATATTAGAAGGGTGAGGGCAATTTTGGAAATTGTTGTAATAAATTTAGAATTTATTAAATTGGACCTGCGTGTCCAGCCTATTATCTTCTTATCTCATTGTATTTCACTTCTCACCAATTCCCCTCAATGTAAATGAGGTTTCTTTAGAAGTATTATGTAATTGGGTAGAAGTATGAATAGTGCTAGCGGGAGAGAGGAAATGAAGAGATTTGTTCTAGGAATAAAGTTTGTTATATATCCATCCGAATATCATTATTATTTTATTCGCGATTTATTATGCTTTTAGAATGCATGCTTAAGGGTGTATGATGAGACCTAATTAAAGATAATAAATTGGTTGCCAAATCGCGACAAAAACCCTCATTTTATATTAAGCGTTTTTCCTTCCATTGAGTGATTTTCTCTCAAGATCCAAGATTGGCATTGGTTTGTTGGCCAAAGTCAAGACCTTTGTCCATCGCGGATGTGTTTGAATCACGAAAGCTTTGTTCCATATCGTACGTCTTGGGCAAGTTGTGATTTGTTGGCCAAAGTCAAGGTCACTTCTTGTTCATCGACCTCGATTACGAAGCTTTCCCACTGTCAATGGGTCACGCTTAACTAGTTTCATTAAGCTTGTTGAGCCAAAGCCAAGGCTTAGTTGATTCAGAGGAAAAATTTTAGGGAATATATTGGATATATTGGCATATATTGGATATATATTTCGGACTTGGAGGTCCACCTACTGGATCTAGGAATTGGATGAGATCCAATTGATCTTAGATATCTACATAGTTAAGTTTCATACAGCTTGTTGGCCAAAGTCAAGGTTGTGTGTTATTTAACGGGATCCTAACCCACTAGGAAACTAGGTTTCCCGAGTACTCCACAGAGGGTTAAAGGCTCGCCGAAAAATAGTGGGAGACAAGTATTAAATTTGCAATTTCGTTTAAATACTTGCCAATACGTGCTCATTTCATTTTTCGTCATTAATTATTTATAAATATAGTAGTTGTACTAATATTCAATTGTTATTTTAATTGAACAATTGGACTGTATTCAAACTACTTCATTTATAGTTGGTTATATAATTGGATTATAGTAATCAATACATTTGAATTTAACCGATCATTTATATTTGGTTATATAGTTAGACTATAGTAATCATTACATTTGATTATACCCGAAATCGTTGATTGGATAGTTGGAATATAGCAATCAAGATGACTTGAAAGATTAGCGTCAAATGACATAATCCTAGGTGAAAAATATCTTTTACGGCTTTAATTTTCATATTGGGAAATGAATCTCAGGATAGTCCTGGGAGTTGAGAAGTTTTTCTATTTGATAGAGCGACCTCTCGGGCCTAAGTCCGGAGTTGAACAAATAGTAGAGCATCAGTTTTGGAATACTCATCGTGATGATAACTTTAGTGCTAAATCCGTTATGCTTGCTTCAAATACTCCTAAATTTCATCGTCAGAACTAAGGATTAGATCTTTATACAATTATGATGAAATTAAAGGATCTTTATAGATCTAACCTTAGATCTTAAAAGTACAAAAGAAGCTCTTATGCTCGCGTATGTTGGAGGGTACATCTGTCGAGCACTAGGTGTCACAGATGATTGCTGACATTGAACAACTAGGTTAACTGGGCATTACCTACGAGGCCGAGACTTCCATAGATTTGATCTAATAGTCTCTGCTCGAAAGCTGGGGCGGATTCATCTTGAACCAAGAGAAAACTCTTGGAGAGTTAATGGCTATGCTCAAGGAAGCACATCCAGAGCTTCTAAAAAGGCAAGAAGCACAAGGCGCATCTTACTTCGACATCTCAGAAGGCCTAGGCATGGCCGAAGGCTTCTAGTGGTGTGAAAAAGGGCAAAAGCAAAATCGTCACAGTCTTCTAGGAAGACAAATGACATATCCCAACATATCTGCCTAAAATATGGCAAACGAGGTCACTGGAAGCGTGACTGCCGTATGAACAAGGCAGAAATGAAGGAAGTGAAGGCAAGCAAGGCTCTGACTTCAGGAATGTTTGTTATTGTAATAAACGTGTCCACTACCAGTTTTAAAATTGGATTTTTATAATGGATGTGGTACATACATATGTACTGATGTGCGGGATCTGCTGATTAGCAGGAGACTGGCTTCAGATGAGATCGACCTACGAGTCGGAAATGGGACGAGAGACATTATCTCTATATCTAGTTTAACCCATTGCGGGAATACCTTTATGTTCCAGAACACTAGGTGTTTTGTTTATAAAGAGGATATTGAGATATACACATTAGATATGAATAACAGTACTTATAGTTTGAATATAAACAAATCTCAAACATATAACATGACAAACAAATGGCTCAAACTGAATAATCAGATGAGACTTATTTGTGGCATTGTTGTCTGGGACACGTTAACAAGACTCGTATATCCACACTTTCGAAGAGTGGATACTAGGACGGATTTGATACTAATTCAAAAGATGTCTACGAATCTAGTTTATTAGGCAAAATGCCTAAAACACCTTTTACTTGGTAAAAGTGCAAGTGCCACCGATCTGTTAGCCCTCGTTCATAGTAACATAAGTGGGCCCATGTCTAGCTAGGCTAGAGGTGGATATAAATACTTCGTAACCTTTACGGATGTGGCATCACGTTACGGTTATGTGTATCTTATGAAACACAAGTCAGGAACTTTTGAGTAATTCAAAGAGTTTCGACACGAAGTAAGAAAACAGACCGATAAAAGTATTAAAAACATTACGGTCGGACCATAATGTAAAATACTTAAACATATGAGTTTCAAGATTATCTGAAAGAGTATAGTATTCTTTCACAGTGGACTCCTCCCGGAACACCTCAATTGAGTGGTGTGTCCGTACGGAGAAACCAAACTTTGTTGGACATAGTAAGGTTAATGATGAGTCACTCTGAGCTACCAATTTCCTTCTAGGGATAAGCATTAAACAGTGCAATACTTATTTTGAATAAGATTCCATGAAAATCTGTTAGACAGATTTCATATTAGATATGAACAGGAAAGAAACCGGGTTTCTCATTCTGAAGATTTGGGGATGCTGGGCATATGTTTGGATGATACCAAACTACAACCCAAATTGGATAAGTGCCCATTATATAATTGGTTATCCTAAGGAAACTAATTCCACAACTCACAAGAGAACAAAGAAATTTGTTGCTCTCCATTCGATTTTCCTATGAGGAATACCTAAATGCTATGGTAAGTGGGAGGAAAGTAAAACTCGATGAAAATCAGAGTAATAATGTTCCTGCCACCAATCCTTAACGGAACATGAACAGTTCATCAGGGATGAGACTGTTCCATAATCTTCGAATACACAAGAACCGCGTAGGTGGGAGAGAATCAGAAAACAACCTAAGAGGTATGGGTTTCTGGTTTCACCTTATGTAGACATTAGTCTTATTGAGGATACGGAACCGATTACGTATGAGGAAGTGATATGAGGTATCGACTTCGCTATATGGCAAAGTTCCATGAAGTTTGAAATGGATTCCATGTATACCAACCAAGTTTGGACACTGGTTGATATACCAGAAGGCATTGTGCCTATTGGTAACAGATGGGTCTTCATGGTGAAGACAAATGTGGATGGCAACATACAAATGTACACAGCTAGGCTTGTACAGAAGGGGTATCGTCAACGACATAATATCGACTATGATGAAAATTTTTCACCTATTGCCATGATTAAATCCATTCGGATAACGCTTGCTAATGCTACATGTTTCATTTATGAAATATGGCAGCTGGACGTCAAAACCACTTTCCTTAACGGAAACCTTTTGGAGGATGTTTATAAACATCCTGACGGTTTTATCATACCAAAACATGCAAACAAGGTTTGCAAGTTAATTCAATCCATTTATGGATTGAAGCAAGCATTGCGTTCTTGGATCCAACGTTTTGATGAGATCATAATTGTATATGATTTTATTCCAAATGAATATGATTCTTGTGTATATAAGAAGGCTAGTGGGAGCACACTGACAATGAATGTCCTATAAGTTGATGATGTATTAATTTTTAGCAATAACATTCCCATAATATAATCGGTGAAAGCTTGGCTTTCTTTAAAATTCTCCATAGAATACCTGGGAGAAACAGGCTTTATTCTAGGTATAAAGATCTACTGTGATAGATCTAGAAAGCTGCTGACAACCCTCCTAGAGCTCGTATGTTTTTGAAATGTATGTGACTTGATGTCTCATATACTTTGAGCATATGTAGACGCTATAAGGCCAATCCAGGTGATGGTCACTGGATTAATGTAAAGAACATCCTTGAGTATCTTGGACGAACTAAGGATGCTTTCTGATAATATGGGGAAAGGAGAACTTGAGGTGACTAGGTTCACCGCTGCAAGTTTCCAAATCGAAAAAGATGACTTTAAGTCGCAATAAAGGTACATATTTAGTTTGAATAACGGAACAGTGAGCTGGAAATCTTCCAAGCAAGATACTGTTGCCGAATAAATAAGAAAAACGGAACATTACTGCAGCTGAGGCAGCAAAAAAGCATTTTTGGATCTATATAATCCTAATTGGATTAGGTGTAGTTCTGTTAGCAGCTGAGCTGGGCTACAGCACAGGCTAAGAAACCGCGGTCTCATCAACGATCCAAGTATAATTTTCGACTATTTCTTCTGATTCGTCAGATCATACATCGTGGGGATGTGATGATCGAATAAATCGCATCAGATGATAATCTTACAAATCCGCAGACGAAAGCTGTTTCTCAACAGAAGTTTGAACGACCCGTACATAGTTCAGGTGTAGGACACTTGAGTGATTGGCTATAGGCTAAGTGGGAGATTGTTGGACAATTATGACCCATAATTTGTATAGAACATATTGTTGTTGTACAAATTAACTATGTGACAAAGGAAATTGCTCTTTTATCATTTGTAATTGGATTACCGGGATATATAAATGATAAAAGTCCATATGATTAGTACCAGATTAATAAGATATGAGACAATATTAATCCACATAAGGTTTAATCATTAAATATCCCTAGTCATAGTATTATCGAGACTGGACATCAATAATGCGGAATAGGCTAGTATTACACTTGTGTGTGTTATGGAAGCGTAACATCATAGTTCTCATATATTTGGGTATTGGATACTCATACAAGTGTAATAAGAGGTTCTGTTTATCGATGGTACGGAAACAGCTTCGCTCTGGATAGACCCCTCGGAATCCCATTGGTAGTATGACTATGTGTCTATGGGAATCCGAATCAGGGTACGTGTATTTGGTCTTAACCTGAGACTTGCATCGCTAATACTTGCGACAATCAGTATACTTTGGTTTTGGTTGTTCGAGGCTTTAACAGGTTCTGTGTACGCCTCTTCTGGGTATACTGAGAATCGTAGTGTATTGGGTGTGATGTCAAAATGAAAGTATCACTTCAGTCATACGGAACTAGTACTCTTAAGTACTGCAGTCATCGGAATAATATGACTAGGTCATGATTATCCGATTAGAGAGACTAGTTACCAGAGATCCGATATATACTTCGTACGGGGCAAACACAATTCTAGCCCTAGGCCTAGCATGTGACATCCGATACTGGATTGTAATACGCAATACTACGTATACTACGTCTGACAAAGATTATATATTCCTTTAAAGAATATTTCTGGAGAATTGGGTAGGCACGGTGCTTTGTTAGAAGCCAACCATGTCTTGTAAATCGGTAAGAACGTGGTACCAGGTACGCACATATTCGGATAGTCCGATGACCGTATTTACTGCCAACATATCCAGGGATCTCTTGGCTCGCTTCCCAAATATTCACCGATGAGATTTGACTCGAACAGAATTAATCTGAGATTAATTATGGAAGAGAAAATTAATCTGGGATTAATTACGGCAAGAATTAATCTGGGATTAATTAACAGAGAAAAGATTAATCTGGGATTAATTGCGTCGAGAATTTATCTGGGATTAAATTCGTCGAGAAGAGAGAACGCGGTTAATTTGTAATTAATCGGTAAAATAAATTTAATAGTGAAATTGGATTTTTCTTTTTAATTTATTTACTTGGGCTAAAATAATATATTAAATATATTAATTGAAAGGAATTAAAATTGGATTTTAATTCAAGCGAACGAATTAATTTAGAATTAATTCGTAAGCGACTTACGTAATAATATTGCGAGGCATTATTATTTAATTAAATTAGATTTAATTAAGTTGCAACGAAAAATTCATTTAATTTGGAATTAAACGAACCCAGGCTCGAGCGAAGTTGCGTGTTGGATTGTCCGACTTAAATTTGGAATTTGAAATGGGGCCCACCAACTTACATCAAAATGTTTGATAATTGATGGAATTTGGTGGTTGGTTGAGAATAAAGTCTTGGATTACTTTCTCTACACTCAAAACCAATTCAACACTCAACATTATATATATATATATATATATATCTATATATATATATATATATATAATATATATAAATGGTCAACTTTAGAATTTGTAACAACTTACCATTCATCATCTCCATTTCTCTCTCAAATTTCCGAACACTTGCTTCCTTGGAGGGAAAAATTTTCTTTCAAAATTTGTTCAAGCTAGCACTTAAAGGAGTGAATCAAGGTGATAGGGAAACTCACCCAAGTGTTGGAAACACTCAAGAAAGCTTGGAGCTTCCACCGATATCCATGAAAAGTTTTGAAACTCATCCGATCAATGTAAGTTATTCCGTAAAATTTCTTGATTAATTCACACACAAATCACTTTTAGATGATCTTGGCATGTTCTAGGAACACTTACATAATATTGTGTGGAATCACAACCCTAGATATTTGTGTCTTTTGTTTATTTTCATTTGTAATTTCTTTTGTGTTTTTATTTATTTATTTATTTAGAAAATTCACATTCAACCAACCAATCAATCAAGCAATCATTCTCTTCTCCCTTTAATTAGATACCTGTAAATAAATAGAATTAATAATTAATAATTAATAACAACAATAGAAATTAAGTCATCGTGGGATCGATATTTTTATACTACTTAAGCGATATGTGCGCTTGCGTTACGTGTGTGATTTCACCGATCAAGTTTTTGGCGCCGTTGCCGGGGACTTATTATTCTTGAGTTATTAATTTTGAAGCTATCTAATTTACTTGTATCTAAATTTTCTTTATTTTTATCTGTAATTTTTATTTCCTTCTTTTATTTTTCAGGTGGTTGAAATGGAACATTATTGGGCGATTGAAAAATTACGAGCTTTACTAGAAGAAGATACACCCCAAATTATTGAGCAACAGTCCGGTTTTCTGAGGCCTGTTGTCCAAACCAACAACTATCATTGGATGTCAGAACCAAGCAATACTACATTTGCTCAACAGAACGCAATGGGGAGATGTGAAATATGCGATGGTAACCACCCGAGCAATCAATGCATATACCTTTCAGGGTGGCAGAATTATCAGAATCATTCAAGGTACGAAGAACCAACATATTTCACAGAATCACATTTTCCATCTTATCCACCATCCACCTACGATCTTCATCAAGAACCAGAACCATCAGAGGAAGATCAGATGATTCACATGCTCAAAGATTGGCTCGAGGAACATGAAGCTCAATTTGATGCACAATTTCAGAGTCAAGCAGCATCCATACAGAGGATGACAGATCAAATTAGACAATTAACAGACAACCTCACGGAGAAAATTCAAATAATACTGAGGAAGCCTTCGAGTATCATGAGTTTCATCATGACACCTTAACAGAGGACGAGGCTGAGCAGTATCAAGAATCAGAGGTATCAGTTCAGGGGCCCGAACCAACAAAGTCTCAATTTTATTTTTATTATTCATCAGACTCTGACGAAGATCAAAAAGTAGAACTGTTTGTACCAACTACACCAACAAGTGAGTATGAAACTTTCCATCCTCAAAATGAAGATCTTGGAGCATGCTTTGCACAAATGTTTGAAGAAGATCTACATGAGCCAGTCATTTCAACCACAGAGGATGAAAACCTAAAATCAGACACACATTTACATCCTCATGTTGACACTTATGGAGCATGCATTTCACAGATGACAGATGAAGAGCTGAACAAGGAAATTTTAAAATACATATGTGAAGAAAAAATGGAGCAAGATGCAGGACAAATGAATGAGCAAATTTCTGACCATATTGAAGATCTCAGGCATTCAGGAGAAACATCACTGTTTTGGGGAGTACAAATCAAAGATATCTCCCAGAATCTTGACAGAATAGAAATCCTATTCAAAATCAAGCACTATACGAGACCTCCTGATTTTATTTCTTTCTTTTTAGAAACTACTGGAGCGACAAAGTTTAGAAATGTGGCACAAACACTGAATGAGACAAAATTCTTTCTGCCACTTTACCATTGGAAGAGACCTTTAGAAAGCAACGCTCACGTGATTGTCTTTAATTGGACATCCAAGACCACACTGAAACCTCCTTGATAGATGGACTTCAGAAACGTCTGGCTGAAGATGAAAAATTTAGCGCTAGCAAGGAGGCAACCCATGCAAAAATTTTATTTTTATTAAATTTAAATTTTTTGTATTATGTGTCTACATGTTGTATAATTTTTAATTTGGTGTATTATTTTTACAGGGACAAATATAGACGGAGTATTTTAAGCAAAGAAAACCAGTGAAAGTGGGATTATCACAGAATAAAATTTGACAAAATCACGAGGATAAAAAGTCAATCCAGTAAAGACGGTTGAGTAAGGAGTTAACTCTTGATACGCGTCCCAGCGGATTTATTCATCGAAAGACTCGATTTTGTTAAAAAAAATCCCACGTCGCAACACGAAATACCCCGAGTGTCGCGACACAGAGACCCAAACACAGAACCATAACCATAAGGCGCAGCATCGCGACTCAAGAACAACTTGCGAGTCGCGACCCACACGCGATGGCAGAACTTAAATCTGCAGCCGCCGCTTCTACTTTTATTTTCAAACTTCATCTCATTCATTGTTCTTCATTTTCTCTGCATTTCCTTCACCCAAAACTCAAATTTTCCACCAAATCACTCATCAAAACCTCCAAATCTTCCATTTCCCTTCCATTTTCTCTCAATTTCCCTTGTTTTCCTTCACTTTCTTCTTCATTTTCTTTCTCAAACAAGCGATTCAGATTCGGATTTGGATCTTCAGAAGTTCGTGAAACACTTGAATCTGGGAATCATTATCACGGGGTTTGGTAAGTTCTTTCCTTAATCTATATTTTTTTTTTATATTATTTTTGTCATTTTCGAATAACATAAAAAAAGAGGAAATCAGAACCGTGAAAGATAGTAAATTAATTTGATTTTGAGTGTCTGTGGATTTGGTTGATTTCGTAGATTTGGGGGCGAAGTGCGAAGTGGTGAAGTTGGTGATTTAAGAAGTGTTAGATTTAAGTTGAAATTTGGTTAATCTTTAATTTTTAGGGGAAGTGTTGTCAAATTCTTAATTGAAAATGGACCCAAAAAGAGCGAGAACCTCAGCGAATGCCGAACCAAGTTTCGATGCAACCAAGTTTGTGTCGGCAGCCGCCGAGCGGCGATATGAAAAGGGAATGGGACAAAAGGTTCCAATAATGGAGAGGAGTTTTGAGATTAACCCCAGACAATTCCCAGAGATAGATAAGGTCATCACCACTAGGCACTGCATAATCATTTCCAGCAGCCCCACCCAACATGTGTCTGTGTTCTTATACGTGAGTTTTACGCCAATGCTTATGAGCATCAGGCGTATCGGTGATGGTTAGAGGACAACAGGTGACGTTCGATAGAATGACTATAAATAGGTTTTATGGGTTGCCTGATATAGAGGCTGATGAGTATTCGGAAGCTAAGGATAATATAGACATGACTCATCTCTCTGAGACCCTTTGCATCCCCAATGCTGCATGGGACATGATTAGTAGCGGGGAATATTTAAAGATGAGTTCTAGGTATCTTAGACCCGATGCTAGGGTTTGGTTTCATTTCCTTACCCGAACACTGATGCCAGGGACCCATATTACTAATGTTACTAAGGAATGAATGATCTTGTTGTATTGTCTGTTGGAGGGATATTCCATTGATATTGGTGGGCTGATTGCAACCAACATAGTTTGGGCTGCATGTTCAACATAGGCTGGCCTGCTATACTGTAACTTAATTACATCATTATGCACGCGGGCCAGGGTACCTATAGACACTAGAGAAGAGATGATGCAGCCCACCACTGCATTAACTGTACGTATCATCCAATAACTCCGTGCAGAGAGACATGCTCATGCCGGAACATCCTCATCAGCACCTGTTCCATAACCACATAATAACCTCAACCAGCTCAAAGACCATCGCGACCTCGCTCCTTAACACAATGAGTAGGGTGGTTGGAATCTCAGGTCAGATACATGTTTTAACTGCTCCAGCAGATGGCACGACATCAGGGAATGAGTGATGACCGGATTCCACCATATTCAGGCGACAGCAGCGAGGAGGACGATGAGGCTGATGACTGAACTCACGGTAACTTTGTTCCTTTCTTTTTCTTTTTATTTTGTAACACATTGGGGACAATGCTATGTTTAGGTTTGGGGGTGTGGTTGTTTGTGTTTAATTTTTTCTTCGTCTCTGTCAATTTTTTTTTCTTTTTGCATGTTGTGTGTTTGTTTGCATGTTTTATTTTCGTCAAATTTTTTCTGTTCCTGCATGTTTTTATTCTCTGCATGTTGTGTGTTTTATTTCAAAAAAAAAAAAATATATAATAAAATAAAGCGTCCAATGATTTGATTGTTTGTCTCAGTTAAAAAGTTTTAGGAAAAGATAAATTCTAATTTCACTTTTATCCCAATTTTCACTCGTATGCACTAAAAAATAGTTATGTGGCAGTTAGATAATAAGGAATTGACAAAGTGACTAGTTGAAATAATCGGTGGTTGATGAATGACCGTTTACCTGAATATCTCTTTATGTCTACATTTATTTATAATGTGGGTATGTAAAAAAAAAATTAAACTAAACCAAGCTAGTACTTAGTAACCGGTATCTTGTCTCAGTAAGCAGTGATAGTTCGCGTCAAACGGGAACGCTTGTGTTAGTTTAATAAAACATCTGAAATTCGAGTGATTAAGTCCATAGGGGTGTCTTAACACCTAGTGCCCTAAAGCCAACTGGTTTGGGAGTCACTGACCAAAGCTCGCTATATGGATCGAAGATGTTGTATATAAATAATAAAAAAAAATCAAAAAAAATCACATACCTCACTTGCACTGATTGTAGTAGACAGAATAATTTTAGATACCCAGGTTAGTTTGACCTATTAGCTACTGAGAATTGAGACGAAATCACCTAGTTGAAACTTAGAGTCGAAGCCGTTTGCAGATCTATTCACACACACATTTAGTGTCTGATTTAGATATTTTGTTCAAAAGAAAGGATTTTAGTTGAAGTATGCATTTTGAAGGTTCCTCTAACTTTGATGCTAAACATTCTCTGAGGACGTTATTTATATAGCTATTATTTTATTTTATTTTCTTCTCTTGTCTTTTTGCTTTTGTACGAATTATTTTTTCTTTTGTGTGCATTAGTTTTGCTTTTGTGTGCATTAGTTTGACGATTGTGGGTATCGTGGCTGTAAACTCTCACGAGACTACAACTCGTCCACTAGGGACACCTATGGGTTTAAAGGCTTGTTGCATACGCTAAATACAATCGTGATCCCTACGAAAGTGCTTAGTTTAATTTTATTTTAAAGATGTTTATGTTATTTTATTTTGTTGTTTTGCTCGAGGACTAGTAAAATGTTAGGTTTGAGGGTGTGATTAGTGATAAATGTATCACTATTTCCCACTCATTTGACCTAATATTTTATATGGTTTCTTGAGTTTTGTGAATATTTTGATGTGTTTTGTGCTATTTTTTAGATAAATAAAGTTTCAGGACTTGTTGGGATCAAATCAGGGCCAAAACAGTGAAAACGGACAAAAATGGAAAAACTGTCTTTTGAGCGTCGCGATGCGCTACAACTCTGCATCATGACCACTAACGTGCGCCAGAGTATGCTAAAATATACTTGACACATGTCACAATCAGATAATTTTACTATCATGCGCCTTGCTAACATGTGCCTGCCACGTGTCAACATCACATCAATTCTTGCTAACGAACACCGTGCCACGTGTCACCATCACATGCTGCTGACAATCAACATCACCACATCATCGCCACGTCAGCATAATAATTCAGCTACCGACAGCCACTGGACACGTGTCACCATCTCTACAGAAGCTGCGCCACGTGTCACCATCAGATGCTGCTGACAATCAACATCACCACATCATCGCCACGTCAGCATAATAATTCAGCTACCGACAGCCACTGGACACGTGTCACCATTGCTAATATTTTATATGGTTTCTTGAGTTTTGTGAATATTTTGATGTGTTTTGTGCTATTTTTTAGATAAATAAAGTTTCAGGACTTGTTGGGATCAAATCAGGGCCAAAACAGTGAAAACAGACAAAAATGGCAAAACTGTCTTTTGAGCGTCGCGATGCGCTACAACTCTGCATCATGACCACTAACGTGCGCCAGAGTATGCTAAAATATACTTGACACATGTCACAATCAGATAATTTTACTATCATGCGCCTTGCTAACATGTGCCTGCCACGTGTCAACATCACATCAATTCTTGCTAACGAACACCGTGCCACGTGTCACCATCACATGCTGCTGACAATCAACAACACCACATCATCGCCACGTCAGCATAATAATTCAGCTACCGACAGCCGCTGGACACGTGTCACCATCTCTACAGAAGCTGCGCCACATGGCAGAAATCTACGTGTCACCATCACATCAGGTTCTGTGTACGCCTCTTCTGGGTTTATTGAGAATCGTAGTGTATTGGTGTGATATCAAGACGGAAGTATCACTTCAGTCATATGGAGATGATGATCACGCAGGGATACAGAACTGGTTCTCTATTATGTTGTAACTATCAGGATAATATGACAAAGTCATGATTATCCGATTATAGAGACTAGTTTCTTGTGATCTGATATATGCTTCGTACGGGGCAGACACTATTCCAGCCCTAAGCCTTGCATGTGTCATCTGATACTGGATCGCAATACGCAATACTATATATACTACGCCTGTTATAGATTATATATTCCTTAAAGAATATTTCTGGAGAATTGGGTAGGCACGGCGCTTTGCTAGAAGCCAACCATGTCTCGTAAATTGGTAAGAACGTGGTACCGGGTATGCACGTGTTCGGATAGTCCGACGACCGGATTTACTGCCAACGTATCCAGGGATCTCATGGGTCGCTTCCCGAAGATTCACCAATGACGTATGACTCGAACATAATTAATCTAGGATTAATTATAAGAGAGAGAAAATTAATCTAGGATTAATTGCGGAAAGATTTTATCTGGGATAAAATTCTATTAGAAGAAAGAGAACGATTAATTCAGGATTAATCGATAAAATAATATATTCGATATATTAAATGAAATTAGATTTCATAACGGAATTAAAATTGGATTTTAATTCAGGCAAACAAATTAATTTAGAATTAATTCGCGAGCGACTTTAATAATAATTTTACGAGGCATTATTATTTAATTAAATTTGATTTAATTAAGTCGCAACGGAAAGTTCGTTAATTCGGAATTAACGAACCCGAGCCCGGAATGTATTTGCGGGCCCACTCGGATTTTGAATTAAAATGGGGCCACAAGTCACATCACTTGTCATCTCATCACTTTTTGGTGATGGAAGTTAGTGAAGATTTTGGTGATGACTTCTAAAACACTCAAGCTTGATTTGGTGATGACTTTTACCAAACTTTGATTTTGGTATATGGCTTTTGATTTTGGAAATTAAAAATTATAAGTCAACACATTTTCACTTTTTCCCTCTCTCTCTCATTGGCGTGAAAAGAGCTCTCCCTCTCCAAATCTTGGCTTGGCCGAGAGTTACAAGAAGAACAAGGGGAATTTTATTACAATTTCTCCATTGCTAGCACATCAAAGATCATACAAAGGTGATAAGGAAACATTTCCCAAGAGTTTGGAATCCATTCTTCAAAGCTTGGAGCTTGACACTCATCAAAGAGAGGAGCTTGGAGCAACTTCTCAAAGTGGAATTTTTGAACTCTACACTTACATCCAACCGATCTTTGTAAGTATATTTCCATTATACTTCATTTCGTATTCACATGATTTTATGCTTTAAATGATCTTGTTTGTTCATTAGAACCCAACAGTCAGGTAGAACAACATTTTTCTCTGCCATTGTTTAAAGTTTGCTCCACCAATATTTTTCGGTTTCTCCCCATGAGCGACCGGTACCGTGATATTTCAACTAGTCATGTGTAACTGGAAAAACCAACAGTAATCAATAAGTCTACAAAATAAAAATTGCACAACGATCAAATGTATGATCTTGTTTAAGTGATATACTAAGAATTAACTCGTTGTTATATTGGACAGTAGTACAAAATAGCACAAGTCCTTGAATTTACGACTAAAGTTTCTTATGATAAATGAATAAAGGAATATTCCTAGAAGACGATGGGGGTCTGGAGTAACCACTTAAATCTCTGCCCACTTAGGCTCTTATCGCATTTTTGACAGAATATCTGTTAAATATTTTCTCAATAGAATATCTTAGACATTCAAACTTAGTATTACACTTCAATTCACAATACAATAATTAATATGTGTAGATTTGTATGTGTATATGTGTATATATCAATCAAGCTTGGACAAAATTACTTGTGTAAAGTTACACTTTTAATTCTCAACCAAGTATGCAACACACGATTAATTTTCAGCTTTATCACCATGTGTATGCTTATGATAATTGAACACCCTAATATTAACTTAAACCTATAGTTCCAAGTTTATGATAATACAGTATATGATTTTACTAAGTTAACATTATATCATACATGATCATATAAATTAATCTAAGTCTATATTCTTATATTTGAATCTAAAATAATTCCAGGATTGATTTCGTTAGTGTCACGTTCGTTAATTCGTTCGAACGAAACTGTCCAGTGAGTTACGTTCGTGCAGCGTTCGTAAACGCGTTCGAACGAAGTATTCCAGAGAGTTTGCGTTCGTGTTGCGTTCGTAAACGCGTTCGAACGAAGTGTTCCAGAGAGTTTACGTTCGTGTTGCGTTCGTAAACGCCTTCGAACGTTCTTTGACAGAAGACTGGCGTTCGAGTTACATTTGAAGACACGTTCGAACGAGACTACGAAAAATAGGATTTTTTTTGTCTATGCGGTCGTCGGACCTTAGAACGCCCTTGCGTAATTTTCATGCATAGAATACATTTTCCATAAAAGTGACTGTTAACACATGTAAAATTTCATTTAATAACACATATAAAGTAATATGTTATCAAGATTGTTGTATAATAAGAGTCATCAAGCGAAATTTAACATGCAAATTATTCTAAATCACAACAATGGAATCAATTCGTTCTTAACATGCCAAATTGAAAATAAATCATATGACTTAGAAAAACCTGAAAAATGTAGAAAAATGATGAAGAACTTGGTCCAAGTCCAGTTGCCTCTGTCCTTAAGAACTTATTAGCCCCGCCTCAGTGCTCTACGGATGGTTTTGTGGCTAACGTTCTCTTATGATTACTTGGATGCTTCTTGTAGAAGAGGCACTCATTTAACAAGAACTTGAACAAGGAAATGGAGGAAAATCTCTTTGAAGAAGACTCTCTAAAACAAATGAAATGCTTTTTATTTTCTAGATCCTAGAATGAACCCCCTATTGACCGGCGTAAACACACACGTATAACGCAAGCGCACGTACCGTTCAAGTAGTATAAAAATATCGATCCCACGAGGACTTAATATCTAATCTATTATTTTATGAGGTCAAATGATTACTAGTATCTAACAGGTTGTTTGATTGATTTGAAATGGTGACGATTCTAAATTTAAAAACAAGTAAATAAAATTGTTCGAAAGTAGGTTTTAAGAAAATTCAATATTAAAAACTATCTAGGGTCGTGATTTCTTTCAATATCATTTTAAAGATGAAGTGGTTATCTTAAAGTTGGGTAATATATTGATTTATTAACATGGAACACTAAATTATGTGTAATCCTATGTCGATGGTCAGACACAAATACCCAGTTTAACCCAATTGAACCATATGTCTATGTCAACCAATTTATCTGGATTCATTAAGTTTAAGTTCCAATTATGGCTACCCCCGCCCGACAGGTATATGTCTATCCTGTAAGGAAATCTATTAAAAGGGTTATCTATCCTCAAGGAAGATCGTGGGCTATTGAGTCTAAGGCTGAAACCTAAAATCCATATGTCTAGTTCATTTTAGATTTACCAGATCAATTTTATTAATGGCCAGTTAATGAAAAAGCATTAAGATTAAGACTCAATAAATAAACCTTTATATTACCCAAGCTATAATCTAACCCCTTATAAACCGATGATATTGGATTTCATCACAACCCCAGATAACTGGCTTAGTTACGACACATATTTACGGGTAGTAAAAAAACTTAAATAAAATAAAAGACATAAAGTAAAATACTGAAAATTAAATACTGAAAATTAAATACTGAAAAGTAAATGCTGAAAGTAAATGCTGAAATTAAATACTGAAAATTAAATGCTGAAAGTAAATTACTGAAAGTAAATTGCTGAAAGTAAATTGCTGAAAGTAAATTGCTGAAAAGTAAATTGCTGAAAGTAAATTACTGAAAAGTAAAAACTAAAAATTAAAGAAAGAAAAGTACTGTGCGTAAAAGTAAATTGCAGAAAGTAAAAACTGAAAAGTAAAGAAAAGAAAGTGCGAAAACGGAAATTAATTACTGAAAGCTGTAAATAAACAAACAAGATACAATTGTAGGACACAGGACCTGAGCGACGCCGTTCCTAGGCTCGCGGCCTAGTTTGGGAAGTACTGAATAACATGGAGTCGCCACCCGGTGTGAACCGGGACAAAGATTTAAGGCCGCACTCACCCCTCGCAAGGGAAGACCTCAAACCGTTGGGTTCGGAATGGTCCCTTACTTATGTCACTTGTAATGAAAGGATTCATGTAATAATTTAACTAAGCTTAAGTAACACTTATTTCCAAGAGTATCATGCTTCTAAATTCTCATATGCAAAGTAAAACTTATGTGTACATTTTTACATATATCCCCTATTTAAAATTGCATGCTTAACATATATCAAGATAGCAACGAACATACAACTTTACACATCACATTCAGGAAAACACAAGCACACACATTGACCATACAAGCACACATATGGGCACTTTTCCAAGTGGTACGTGGAATTGTAGCCCAAGTACAGACCGCACTACCGTCCATTCGGAATCGGCTACGGAATTTACGTCTGGGTTTCCATCCGATATACCGCAAGAAATAATGCTCAAATGTTATCATGACATACGAATTGTAATACATTGACGCATTTGCATAAGAAAGATCAACCAATAGGCAATTATGCATGAATATAATAAGACAGACTCAGTTCAGTGTGCGCACGTTTGTGTAGCGTTCGTAAACGCGTTCGAACGGAAATGAAACAGAATGCTCGCGTTCGAGTAGCGTTCGTAAACGCGTTCGAACGGAAATGAAACAGAATGCTCACGTTCGAGTAGCGTTCGTAAACGCGTTCGAACGGAAATGAAACAGAATGCTCACGTTCGAGTAGCGTTCGTAAACGCGTTCGAACGGAAATGAAACAGAATGCTCACGTTCGTATGGCGTTTGTTAACGCGTTCGAACGGCAATGAGACCTGATGCATGATAAGGCAAAAATGTATGCGCGTTCGAGTTGCGTTTGTTAACGCGTTCGAACGGACACAGACCTGATGCATGAAATGGAATGCAATACCTAAACAGAAAATAAAGGGGCGCGGCGAAGTACTGCCATAAAGGTGACCTTTTAGGGCTCTTGATCTCTCAAAGAGAGGACCTTTGGACCAACATACTAAGCCCATGCGCGTCACATCACACATACAAGAATAGAACCAATCATATCAACCAAGTATGCCCGATTGAACACATCTTACATCCAATCTGAACACACATCAACCGGCGCGGCAGAGCATCGTGGTAAAGGGCTTTTAGCCCCTCCCCATAGGGGATCTCACATCACACTTACTAAGCCCATGCGCTCGATTGACTTATACATACGAAAATAAAGATAATAATATCAAACTAAGTATGCCCGATTGAACGTATCTCGCGTCCAACCGAACATACATCAACCGGCGCGGCGAAGTAGTGTCACGAAGGTGGCCTTTTCGGCTCTTTGTCTCCCAAATGGAGGACCTTTGGACTAACTCACTAAGCCCATGCGCTTGGTTGAATCATGCATAACTAACGACATATTGAATTCAAGTAAAGCAAACTAAGTAAACAAGAACAACACAACAAAAGAGAGATGGTGCCGTTTTACTCAAGCGGTACGTGGAGTTGTGGCCCGAGTACAGATCATATTACCGTCCATTCGGAATCGGCTATGAAATTTATGTCCGGGTTTCCATCCGATATACCGCGAGAGTTGACACATCTCTCATTCATCCAATACCCACAACATACATCATACACACGACTGACACCACAAATACAGAAAATATAATCAAAATAAATGGCCAGAAAAACAAAATGAGAATAAGTGTGAAAGGTACCCTCAGGTCTAACCTTTTAAGCCGTCTCTCGGACTCACGTTCCACGAAGATCGGAAAGGGGTAAAGCTCCGCAACTTTTCTGGTCCGCTGGTTCAACGTCCTAGCTCACTGCTTCGCTGTTTTGCTTACGGTTCGAACTCCGTTCTGCTCCTATTCGGCTCATGTTTTGCTGCTCACTGCACGGGCCACCTGTTTCAATGTTTTCAAAGAACTATTCCAAGTTTGTGTGGGTTCTTAGTGCAATAATATATGATTATTTTTAAGATTATCTATGTAGTTTTTATGTTACTGTTTTTTAAGGATTTGGGCTGCTGTTTTAAGGTAATCTAGGAGGTTGTTTAGGCGTGTTTTAGGGTGTGGTTTTGTGGTGATTTTCGGTGGTGGAGGGCTGTTGTATAGGTGGCTGTTTCGGCTAATGGAGGGTGGTGGCTTGTGGTGGTTTCTTTGTTTTCTTTCTTGTGTATGTGTGAAGTGTTTTTTTTCTCTTTTTGCTTGTTTGGTCTTGGGTGTGTAGAGAGAGTCTAGAGAGATTCGAGAGAGTTTTGGGTGTGAATTATCTGTGTCAAGGAGACAAAGGCTTTGGTGAGGGGTTGTTTATATAGAGAATGGCTAGGGTTGACAAGGGAAGGGATCTTGTTTCCAAATTAGGAGAGGTGAGAAAGGCATACACAAGATTGAGGGGGGACAAGATATTTTAAATTAGGAAGTTGTAATATTTAATTTGTGTTGGTTTAGGAATACAAATATTTTATATTGGTAAATATCTTATTAGATTAGGAAGTCAAATATGTGATTGGCTTTAATTGGTTAGGATTGATTTTAATTTGGTATGATTATATTTTGATTTAGTATGTGATTTGTTTAATTTAGGCATGATTTTAGTTTAAGTTGGTAATTGTTTAAATGTTTTATTTTAATGTTTAATATTTAATTTGGGATGTGTTTTATGGGCTTTGGGGGGGCTAAATGGGCTGGGCGTGAGGCTAGTAGCAAAACCAGAATTACCGACACAGTTCGAACGCTTCCTCGAACGCGACACGAACGCCCGCAATCTGTTTCCCGTTCGAACGAAGTAGCGAACGCAGCACTAACGAAGACAGTGAGCTTGTTTATTCTGAATTTCCCCTTCCGATATCCGTTTCCCGCGGCTTTCGTGACTCAAAAGGTAGTGCCTCCAAATGAGGCTCATCATCGGGTCTCACATGCGAAAATGCAATGCCTACAACAATCTTCTTAGTATTCTTAAGGAATTCCTTAGAAGAAAGTATGAATTTTACAAATGAAATGGTTTGGTATTTATAGGCAAAATTTTGCCTCCATCAAATCATCCACCAAATCAATTATTAATTGCTCGACCCTGGGACGCATCCCGAAAATGATGATGTGGAGCTTCGCTCCTCAGCCGATATGGGCTTCGCCCCCAAGTTGACACAAAGTGGAACCTCGCTCCTTAGCCGATATGGGCTTCGCCCTCCGAGACCCATACCCGGAACTTAACTTCATTGGGACCTCAATCTTCAGATTACTGCCCATATCATGCTGTTGCCTTTACTATCTCCGATTGGCTTACTGCTCGCTCTTTTCCGTCTTCAACACCTGTTACACAAAACAGAACAAACACAAAAATATGCAATAGGTTACAGGTATGCATGTGCAGGAGTGCAGGAGTTTTCCTATTCCGTTGGGTTAGGTCTTCCGCTGGCGACCACGTCTTCTCAAGCAAAGTACAACTTCAACCTGTCGACGTTGATTGGTTCTGTGAATTCATTTCCTTCCAAGTCCGATAGCTTCACTGCTCCATTTCCCAGGACTTTCTGAACGATGTAAGGTCCTTCCCAGTTAGGCCTGAATTTCCCTCTCGGATCCGTCGTCGACGGCCTCGACTGCTTAAGTATTAAATCACCCTTTCTGATCTTCTTCGTACTTTGACTTTCTTGTGAATGCCCGGGCTAGTCTCTTTTGATACAACTGCTGTGATACAAAGACTTCGTTCTCTTCTCATCAACAATACCAACTGATCAAATCTCTGTGCGGCCCATTCATGCCGGTAATTCTGCCTCTGCCAATACCCTCAGGGACTGTATTTCCACTTCTACTGGCAATACTGCTTCCATTCCGTAGACCAAGGAGTAAGGTGTTGCACCCGTAGCCGTTCTGACCGACGTTCTGTACCCCCACAAAGCATACGGTAACTTCTCAGCCCAATCTCTACAATTTTCTGTCATCTTGGCTAAAATGTCTTATAGTCTTGTTGGCTGCCTCAACTGCCCCATTTGCCTGCGGCCTGTACGGTGATCACTTGTGGTGGCCTATCCCATACCTCTTAACATTGCCTTCGTCTCTCCTTGAAACTGGACCCCGTTGTCTGTCACTACATGATGCGACATTACCATACCGACAAATGAGGTTCCGAGCTATGAACTTTGCCATCTGCTTTCGCTGTAACATTACGGAAGGATTCGGCTTCCATCCATTTTGAGAAGTAATCTACTGCCACCACTATGAAGCGATGCATTAGATGCATTTGGTCGAATTTCCCCAATCATATCAATTCCCCATGCTGAGAAAGGCCAGGCACGGCTCTGACACAACCCGTGCAATTCTGTGTGCGGTAAGTGATTCAAATTACCATGTGCTTGACAGTCATGACAGTGCTTTACCATCTTCGCGCAGTCTGTCTCCATGGTTGACCAATAAAACCCTTGTCTCACTATCTTGCGGGACAAGTTCAACCCATTCATGTGCGGACCACATACCCCGGCATGTACCTCTTCCATCACTTTCTGAGCTTCTTCTTTTCTCAAACATTTCAACTGAATACCGTTGCCTGCCTCTTGTACAGTTCCCCTCTCAAGTCACATACTGGAAGGCGCCAACTTCTGAATGGCTATTCTGTCTTTCTGCCCGCCCCTCCGGGAATTCACCATGTTCCAGATACCTCTGAATGTCATAATACCAAGGTTTACCGTCGTCAACCTCAACTTCCAGAATTCTTTCTATCTCATAAGCAGGTTTACTTGCTGTCGTCAGTACCAACGGTCTCATCACTAACTTCTCTGGATTTTCCCAAGTCGCTGCTAGTGTAGCCAATGCGTCTACCATCTGATTCTCTTCCCTCGGTAGGTGCTGAAACTTACACTCGGGGATATCCTGTGCCAATTTTCTGAGGTGAAAAAGATAAGGCTTCAACCGTTCTTCCTTCAGTTCCCATTCTCCTCGCATCTGCTGGACTACCAACATAGAATCTCCGTAGATTTCCACACTCCCGGCCTTCAAGGCTATCAATGTTGTCAGGCCAAAAGCACATGCTTCATACTCAGCCATGTTATTAGTCACTCTGAATGTCAACCTCTTAGCCAAAGGCAAAGTCTCTCCCTCGGGGGTTACTATCACGATCCCAATTCCGGCTCCCTTGTAATTTACTACTCCATCAAAAACATCTTCCATCTCTGAACTGTTATTGCTTGGATCTCTTCATCTGGAAACTCAAACTTATACTGATCCCCCTCAACAGGTTGCAATGCCAGAAATCCGCTACTGCCCGTCCCTTGATCACTTTGGAGGTGATATACTCGATGTCAAACTCTGTCAACAATACCAACCATCGGCCCAGTTTTCCCACTAGTGAAGGCACTGAATGAAGATATTTCAGAGGATTCTCTTTGCACCACCTGGATCTTGTAAGACTGGAAGTAATGTCGCAACTTTCTGGAAGCCCATACCACTGCAAGACATATCTTCTCAACTTCCTGATACCGAGCCTCATACGAAAGCAGCTTTTTACTCAGATAATAAACTGCATGTTCTACCCCTGTCTCATCTGCCTGTACCATCATACCTCCCAATGCTTCTGATTCTATAGCCAGATACAATATCAAAGGTCTACCCGGCCTCGGAGGTTTCAACACGGGTGGCTTCACCAAGTATTCTCTGATTCTGTCGAAGGCGGTCTGACACTGTTCATTCCATCTCACTGGCTGATCTTTTCTCAACAATTTGAAGATAGGCTCACATACCGATGTCAACTTGGCAATAAACGACTGATGTACTGAATCTTCCCAAGAATGCCCTGACTTCCTTTTCTGTCTTCGGTGCAGGCATTTCTGCGATTGCCTTGATCTTTTCGGAGTCTACCTCTATTCCGCCCATTCCCACTGTATGACCGAGCAATTTTCCTGATGTCACCCCAAACACACATTTCTTGGGATTAAGCCGCAGGTTATATCTGTCAACTCTCTGGAGGAACCTTTCCAATGCCTCAATATGCCCAACTCTTGTTTCTGATTTCACCATCATGTCATCCACATACACCTCAATCTCTTTGTGCATCAAGTCATGGAAGAGTGTAGTGGCCATCCGCTGATAAGTAGCTTCTGCATTCTTAAGCCCAAACGGCATTACCTTGTAACAATAGGTACCCCACTCGGTAACAAACGCAGTCTTGTGTTTATCTTCTTCAGCCATGAGAACCTGATTGTACCCTGAAAATCCATCTGCAAATGAATACATAGCAGACAAAGCCGCACTGTCAACCAGAACATCTATATGCGGCAAAGGGAAATCATCTTTCGGACAAGCTTTATTGAGATCTCTGTAGTCTATACACATTCTGACCTTCCCATATTCCTTCGGCACCGGCACTATGTTAGCCAACCATTCAGGGTATTTTACCACTTCCAGGAACCCCACATCTATCTGTTTCTTAACTTCCTCTCTGACTTTCTCAGCCCATTCTGGTCTCATCCGTCGAAGTTTCTGCTTTACTGGCCTCATATTCGGATAAGTTGGTATTGTGTGCTGGGCAATGTTTCTGTCTACCCCGGGCATGTCCTCATAAGACCAAGCAAATACTTTGGCATATCTGACCAACACTTGTTCTAGTTTCTCCCTCTCTTCGGAGGTTACTTCACTTGCAATCAAAATTTCTTTGGGGTTCTCAAGTGTGCCCAAGTTAAATGCAATAGTTCTGGCTGAACCGATGTCAAATATGCTTGATTCATGCAGAGTGAATGGAAATGACTCAGGCAAGTAAGCAAAAGAAATGTCTTTATTATTGGATAATGCGGAAGTACATTCAAACAAATCAGGAAGGTAAATGTCTTCATCATCTAGAGACACTTCTTCCTATGCAATCAGGTCTTCTTCAGGCTTCTCATCTTCTTCCAGAGTCAGGCTCTCTAACTTCATCAATTCTTCTTCCCAAATCTCTGTTTCCACAGCTTTCCAGTCAATGGTTCTCACCCAACAAATCCTGGAAGATCTCAACCCCAGGGGTACCACAATCCCATTGACTTTCACAGGTTCAGGCTCTCCTTGATACCCTGAAGCTTTCACAAAGCACTCCATCAGTCTCAGGCCCTTTTCTTGACCTTCGGCTTTCTTCGTCAGATTTGTACCCCAAACCTTTCCGAGTAGTCTGTCCTCTGAAATCCGGCAATTTTGAACCTTTACCCGGCTCAAACTTCATTTCTAAATAATCTAGCACACTCTAGGATCCACCCACTCCTCAAAAGTGGCTGATACCTGGACCTCGTGAAAGGTGGTATCTCCAAGGCAGCCACGGCATGTCTAACTCAGCCCGGATGGGTAACATCTCTCCCTCATACGGGAATCTGATCATCTGATGCAAAGTGGAAGGCACGCCCCCAAGCTTGTGAAACCAAGGCCTTCCCAACAATAAAGCAAAAGTGGCTGGGATGTCCAGCACTGTGACTCAACCTCATCTTCAATCGGCCCTACCTGACCATAGCCACAAAGGTACCCTCAACTCCCCGCTTACTGTCATCATAAGCTTTAATAGTCATACTGGATGGGTCCAAGTGCTGTTGCTTTCATACCCAATCTTGCCAGAATTTTCAATGGGCACACATTGATGGACGAACTGTCATCCACCATCACACATGAAGTTTTATTGCCCCTCACTTCGGCCCTGATAAATAAAGGCCTATTATGATTCCTCCCCTCCGGCGGGAGAGATCATCCTCAGAAAAGGATATCTGCAAAGCTTCCTTCTGAACCGACCCAAC